>JAOBAT010128554.1:0-12657 GCA_026413305.1 Hydrozoanthus tunicans
TCAATATCTATTTTATTGAACTTGATATTTGCTCCTGAAATTCAGCATTTTTGAAAAAAGGTGGTGGGTGGCGGCACATAATACCCCATCCCCTAAACTGGGTTCCTAGGAAGTACCATTGTTTTGACCTTTTCCCTAATAATATATTGCTATAAAGGTGTCACCTTAGCAAACAGAACGGCGCCGCATTAGGAAACGCAACGGCGCCATAATAGAAATCACTATGACGCCGCTTTAAAAGACTGTGCCGCTTTAAACCGTAGACATTGAGTTCGAACTGGACAACCCGGTAGTGTACAAGTTGCGATCGAGGAGTGGACCAAAATCTGACTGCAATACATGTACACGCTTTTTTTATAAGAACAACGAGGCTCAGATTGGCCAGAATTTAAGAACAATTTAAGAACAAGCTGAGGCTCGGGACTCGATAGCTATCGTTTGAAACTTAACCGAGCTTGACATTTAGCTTGTAGCACTAAAGAAATGATTTGCAGTTTCTCTCTTTTAATTAGCCATGATCATTGCTTCAAATTGTTCGCAGTACACGAATATAGACTTGCCCCGAAGTTAGTTCTTACAATTCGTTTTCCAATGCATGTATTGCAGTACCTTTGCTTAGTATTTATTCGACTTAAACCACATTTAGAAATAAGAACAATTCAAAAACATTTTGAGGCTCAAATCGCCAAAAAACTAAGAACAATGAGCCTCGGAAAAATTTACTGGTTCTTATAAAAAAAGCGTCTATTAAACAGCTTGGCAGGGTGGACACGAAAATGGTACTGAACTGCAGCTAGTATTCTATATGACTCACATAGTTAGAAACAAATACTTTGAACTCTGCCAAAAACAGGGCTGACCAGCAAAAAAAATTTTTCGCCGCAAAAATGTGTTCTAAAGCTTTTTTTAAATCTGTTTACCTACATATTTTATTTTGTAGAAAAAGAGTTTTTGTAGTAAAAACAATGAGTCGGGCCTACTTTAATTGTCTGTTCTCCATCTTCTGTTCAATGTTGTCCAACTCCCGTTCTGTCTGGGTAATATCTCGTCGCACTTCGTCTTTGACGTCTTCGCTGACACAGTCGCTATGCAAAAGCTGATCACCTCTATCTAAGTGACCTCTTATTTCAGGTTCTATTGATTGTAACTCGTCCGCAAAACCCTATAAAGAAACCGGTATGTAAACAGTTTGTTAATTAGTTAAATAGTCACTAACCCATTTACACGATAGAAAATAAAATGGCTAGGCAAGAATGAAACTTGGCAAGGGTAAAGTTTTATTCCGTCAAGACAAGGATGAATTCGGCAGTGTAAACTGCACTTACTTTGCCGATACACTTTAGGAGTTAAAAGAACGTCCGGACATTGTCCCTTTTACTTCATCCTTGCCTAGATGGAATTGAATTTTGTACCATGCCAAAATTTAACGGGCCAGTTCCCTAGCCGGTTTTTTCAGTAGTGTACACGGGATACAGATCTACACTAATCTTTAGGCTTTCGCGTGGATAAGACATGATAAAAAGATAAAATCTATAAAAAGTTTTACGGTTTTCACGCGTTAAAATTTTGCGTTCTGATAAAGCCTTCCACAAGTGAAGTCGAAACGTCAATTTATTTTTAAATTTTAAATTTCAATGCGTGAAAACCGTAAAACTTTTTATAGATTTTATCTTTTTATCGTTACCAATTATTAAGTTGAATTTCGCGGACAAAATGCCTATTTTAGCGCCAAAACTGCGAAACTTTTCTTAAAAGCTCATTAGATATATGTGTGTCACATGATTTGAAAGGCGTGAGATCCAAATTTACTTTCTCGGTCAAATTCATACGGTCATGGCGAAACTTGCGTGACTGGTGGTGAAGTTTACGTGACTGGTGGACAAGGTTTTGAGCGAAAAACTTACTTGTGCGCAATAAACGCTTGTATTGAGCAGCTTGGAGTCCTTTCAAACAATGTGACGTCATACATCGCCGTTGTATGTTTTGATTTTTAATCGCACTGAGTGCACTATTTTGAAAGCTTATTTCGGGCACTTAAATTGGTCATGTAAGAACTTTCAGCCATTCTTAGTCGAGTAGAAGTTTAGGTTAGATCTATAAAATTACCAATGATAAAATGGCTTTGAACAGTACCACTTTAACGTCTGTAACACTCAAATTTTAATAAGTGTAGACGATAACGGTTAATAAATAAATAAATAATCAAACAATTTCTAATTCTTATCTAGATATGTACACGCTTTTTTCTTATAAGAACCAATAAATTTGGCCGAGGCTTATTGTTCTTTTAAGAAAAAATTAAAATTTTTTGGCGATTTAAGCCTAAAATTGTTCTTAATGTGTTCATATTTCTATGTGTGGTGTAAATGGGAAAAAAAGTAAGTTTAAGGTACTGCAATACATGTTTTTGAAAACGGATTGCTTGGCGGGTGTATTCTTGATCAATCCATCCCCTGATTCATTTTGTAAAGCTAAAAAAATATTGCTTAATCGAGCCCCGAGTCTCAGCTTGTTCTGAAATTGTTCTTAAATTTTGGCCGATTAGAGCCTCGTTGTTCTAATAAAGCTGTTCTAATAAAAAAAAAGTGTGTAGTTAGATGACAAACGTGGCGTTTTAGCCAAGATCTTATCTAATATAAAGATTCAACAATTTTGCACGCGCTGGAAGAAGCGTACGATAGTGGAGACACTGTACGCTTGATCACTACCAGCCCACAAAAAAACAAACAACCCCTGATGTGCCAAATATAATACTCAAGCAAAGCATACGAATTGGTAAGCCTCTAGATGACAAACGTGGCGTTTTGTGTCTAAATGTTTCTAAAATACGGGCTTTATTCAGAACTACCGGTAAACAGTAGCCGACTCTTGATATTTTCAGCGTCTAAAAATCGAAGTTTTGCTGCAACGCTCGTGTGTTTATTGAAAAAGTCGATCCTACAAGAATTTGAAAACAAGTTTATCGCTCAGTTTCGAACATGGCCGATTCATCGTATCAGAGCATAATTTAACTGTGTTCCTCAGGAAAGGCACCAGCTGTAAGGATATCCACTTGAAACTCAAATATGGAATCGAAAAACACAGTGTTGCGAAACCGAAATTTTCATTCATTATCAAAGCATAGCAAACATTCCATAAGAAAAGCGAAAAACAATAGCGCCATAGTGACATTGCTGTGTTAAAATGCGAGCTTCTCCAAACGGTTCAGTGAAGCAATACTTTAGAATCAACAACAAAGAATAAAAAAATATAGGTTCCTCAACAATTATATCTGGTGAACAACACATTCTCAATTCATCTCGCGGCTCTTGTATTTTAACAAGAAAGAAATTAATACTCTAGTGTCTCGCATAGACTGCCGCATATACTTGAAATAATAATAAGATTTGTATTACCGTTCTAGGTTATAAAATCTTAGTTATTTGTTTGTATTCCGAATTTCTGCAATCGTTTTGATGCCGAGTTAAAGGGTTTAAATGAAAACCGTTCCCACAAACAAACAACAAACAGACAACTGAGTTTTAAAACACAGGTTTCAAGAAACATGTTTTTAACCAATCAATTACTAATCCAAGTCGACGTGAGCACACTAGTTCATACCGAAAATAGAATCGGATAAAATTAATGCTCTGTATTAATCTTGAATTAAGAACTACCATATCTTTTACAGTTTTAAAAAACAATCATGACAAAATGTTGCTTTAAAGTTTGAAGCACAACTTGGAATGGGTTCCTTCAAGGCAACAACTCGAAACTCAGGCTCAGTACCAACCTTTTGACGATGTGTGTCGCACCAAGAGAATTTCAATTGCTGCACTCAGAAGCACCCGATTTTCCTGGTTTTATCCTGGAACCGAAGCTCGGAAACTAATTATCTTTCGTCAGTTGTCTGAGTTAAAGCGGCCAAAAGCTTTGGGGATATTATCTGATGTGATATTCTACGCAACAAGTCGGTGAACCGTGGTCAGGTTTATTTCACATTGTCGTATGGAAATTTTCTTGCGGACGGACAAATAAATCACTGAAGCGCTACAAAACTGCTATTTTGAGATCAATTCCTTAATTGTGTTGTAAACAAAAGCTTGAAAAGCATTTCAGGCCATTCATTTTAAGAAGACAGACTCGACAGATTAAAGAGGACTACCTTCAATTCATTACTTCTTCTTGACTTCCGGATCTAGTGTGTTAGCACAAAGTTTTCTTATGTTCCTTATAGAACAAAAAACTAAGCCTGAATTTGAGAATTAAAAAATGCATGCAGCTGATAAGCTACTAGGTCAATATTTACGGGGAATTTCTCTTTGTTGCGGCAGGTTTGCAAGTTTAGTTCAACCCTTTGGTTTTTTACAATTTGAAAGTTGTAGATCGAAACAACAAGATTGTTTTTCTTTGTTGCTACGTAATTGATACGTACGAGAGGGTCAGTTCGCGCTATATTTTGGTTTAATAATACTTTTGATCTTTGTTTCTGCAAACCATACGCGCGGCGAGGCAAAGCTTAATTGACGTCGACAGGACGGCCTTAACCGCGAGAAACGAATCCTTCACTGTTCAAGGGGGGAGGGGGGGTTCCTATGGCGGTGGCAATAAAAGACTTTGAAATAGTTTATTTTTCGTTTTCACATGAATCATTTATTTTGATTTTCCTTACTTACGCTTCGTGAATTAAAGAGAAAAACTTGTCCAGTAAGAAGATCGCAAGATTGTTTAGCCGTTTTCGCATGAGAGGACGAACGCTTGTCTTATTGAGAAAGCGAGACGAACAAATCGTCTTGTGTTGGCCGCCACAAATTCTGATCACACGTACAACTGACGTGCAAACAGTTAAACATTGTCTAATGCTACAGCCATGCTCATTCTTTGATATACACGGATACTGAACTTATTTCACTGTTTGTTCGGCAAATTGGAATAAAAAAGACGGCCTTCGCTTGACTTGCTCGTCTCGTCTACGAAAAGTTGCTGAAAAGAAGATTATACTGACGGACAAATTGTTCGTCAAGAACCGTGTTCGCCTCATTTTCACACTAAGACGACTTGTTTTCCCCCCTCATTGCTTCTAAGTCCTTGTCCAAACTAAAATGAAGGTGTATATTCTTCGACAACGGCCGGGAAGTTTTTGAAAACGTTTTCCAGAGTGAAGGTTTTTTGAAAGCAAAGGTATAGCGTCTTTGTGTGGGTGGGCAAAAACTAAGGATCTCAAAAACACTTTTCTCGCTGTTTACTTTGAAAATACGCTCGGACCAAGCCTGCTGGTGACGAAAACGGATATTTTCTTCTCCCGTATTCGTGGTCGACTGTAGCCTGCAAGCCAGCTCTCCTGAATCCCCGACTCGTTCTCACGGTTTTTCCGGCGCTCGCTTCCTTGATTCAGGAGAGCCGGCTCGCAGGCTTGGTCGAGTGTGGAATCAAACCTTTTCATTTTCCAAAACGTATTTGTATGGAGAGGGCCTAAGGCACTGATCAAGTTATACAAGAGCAGTCATTCAAGGTTGTTTTGTCTACCTTGCTAGTTAGAGGTGAATATTGCCGGGTATCTCGCATATGCTGTTTTATATTTATTAACCAAGGCGAAACACTTTCAACTTTTTTCAATTATATATGGTTCATCGGTGCAGGGCCGGTGGCTGCTGAAACACTGTGAAAGGCGGATTTAGCCTGCGCTCATGGCCTTCAAATTTGTGCACTTGAGTTCTCATGTCGTGTATCATCGAAGCAGAAACACTTCTGGTTGAGAAAAAAGGCAAAATTCTGGTAAATACTGATGTGACTTTGAGGGGAATCCCTTTAACCCGTTCTATAGTGCGGCCACGACCCACAGTTAACACTTCAATAGATTTTGTTTGAATGGCGAAGGTTTAAAATGTAGTTTGACCCACCTTCGTCTCGATCATTTGTTCATCCAATTCGCTCAGGCTGCGAGGTGATTCGCTGTTCAAAGAGCTAAAGCTGTTGTTTAACTTTTCCATGAGATTTTGTATCTCAAACTTTCCTTTGCTCCACTCGTCAAGTTTGTCTTTACAAACAGCATTCTGTTGCTCGATCTCCATGTTTATTCTAAGAAACGAGTCACAATGGCAACTTAAATCCACAAACTGTTAGACTCAGGCCCGTAGGTGGGAGGGGGAGGGGGGAGGGGGGTGATGGGTGCGACCAAGGTCCACCTCTTTGTTGACCAGCTATTTGAATAGTAGCATCCTCTAAGTTTTTCTAAATCTATCTCTAGCTTCAAAAATTTGAATAATATGGAGGCTTTTAAGGTTGCTTTTTCCTACCTTACTAGTTTCAGCCCAAAGTACTCACCTGCTTTTGTCACTTGCGATTTGTCTTTTCAGTTGGTTTAGTACAGTTTCCAGTTGATCAACTTCAGACCTGATGGTTGATTTTTCCTCGTCTGTCAGGATATCATCTTCAAGCAGCTGCGAGCCGTAACCGAGTCCAAACTTCACCTCAGGTTCCGATGAGGATAAGAAATCCTCGCACTCCTAAATATTAAATTGTAGTTATTTTCGCTCTTTGTATAACATTTTGTGATACTTTGACTCAAGAGTTACGGGAGAACAGAGTAATAAATGGGATTCGGGATCGTCTTTGGTGTCTGCCATCCGAGACCTACGGTTAGCGTCTTTATCCGGGAAGACGCGAAGGTCTAGCCATTTGCAGATTTTAAAGCAAAGGCAGCAGTTTCTCTTCAGTTATTTCAAGACTGAGAGAAGACCTGGGACCGGGAGTTGAACCCAGGCCTTTCTCACGACAGACAAGCACCTTACCAACTAAGCTAACCAGGCGGTGGTTTTATCGTTAGGGTCTGGGGCGACTATACGTAAAGATGAATGTTTGTTCCCATTAATTGCTTCATTAAAAACGCGTATCGATATCTAAATAAATACATTTGACAATTTTGCATCGATACCTTCTTCTTATTGAGATACAACTTAAAAGAGCTTTCCTAAATAGTCCTCTTCTTTCTTTTTAAAAAAATGAGACCTATATATTAGATAATGTTCTAATGATAAGTTTTTAATATTAGAAATTTTAGAAAGAAAGTAAAAACTAATAAGAATAATAAAAACTTTTATTATAACAATGATGACAATGTTGTTGATGATGATAACAACATCAATAATAATAATAATAATAATAATAATAATAATAATACCTGTAATTGTGCCAGGTCCTCTAAGAGATCCTTCCTGGCACATGGCAACTCCTTGGTGGCAGTCACTGTTTCCATTTTAATCCAACACTTATCCACCACGTCCTTTATTTTCTCTTTCCATTTATCCCATTTTTCGAGCTTTTCTTTTTTATCTTTATCGTGCTGCAGTGCTGCAAATTCTAACCTGGAAAAATGTTAACAATTGAACAACAAGCTTTAGCTACCGGCACGGTGTAATCTCGTAAATAAGTGTGTTTTCTCTTTGTGGTGTGACCACCATACACAGTACGACTGAGCCATAGTTTTTGACTATTCTGTTATTTGCAATCCACCAATAAGCAACAAGTGTAGCGTTGCACCTCTTCATCGTGAGACCAACACTCAAAGTATTACCAAGCTAAGGATTTTGTCTATCCCGTAAATTGCCTCCATTGAACACATTCCAACCACCAAGTGCCGTGTCACACCTCTGTGTTGTGAGACCAACATTTATAACATGAATATGACTAACCTTCCCTTTTCGTCAGCTATCTGTCTCTCTATGGTAGAAACTTGTCTCTCCAGCTGATTAAGATCGCTTTTTACTTGGCTTCTTTCGCTGTCATTTAGGATGACGTCACAAACAAGTTCATTACCACCCTCTAGAGTGCTTGTAAGCTCTGGCTTGCAACGCTCAATCTCTTGTTCGCAACCCTATGTACAAAATGTTTACGATGTCCTTAAATAAGCTCTCTCCAGGTTAAACTAAGCTAGCTAAATCTTTTCTTTAGCCAAGTGCATGGCCCATTAGGCCGACGCTTATCTCCGGTTTCCGTAGTGTTAAGCGGATGAGAGTCTTTGGCTTCCCCTGGGAAGGATACTAGTCCGTCGCAGGTTAGTCCCAACTTTTAAAATGTCCCTCTTCAAACATGCAACCTACCAGTTAAACCCTGAACTTCAGATTGGCCCCTCTTAATGAAGATTTGCGCAGCCCCTCAACTAAGCATGCCCCTAGCCTACAAACCCTTTCCTGCAGCCTTCTCATTTAGGTATCCCCCTAGCCCCAAAACCGCCACATCAAAGCATAGGCCCCCTCATCTAGGCATGCCCCTACCCCCTAAACTCCTCCCGCAGCCCCCTCATCGAAGCATATGCCTAGGTCCGAAACCCTCCCCCGTGGCCCCCAACTCCTCCCGCGGCTCCCCCTCACCTAAGTAATCCCATATCCCCGAAACCCTCTCCCAAAGCCCCTCATCTAAGAATCCTCTAGCTCCCAAACCATGCTCAACCTCCCCGAAACTGCTCTGCGGCTCCCCCTAATCTAAGCATCCCCCTAGCTCCTAAACCGTCTCCCACAGGCCCTCATGTAAGAATCCCCTAGCTCCCAAAACCCTCTCTCGCCGCCCCCCTCATTTAACATTTTTCAGCAGGACTCTATATAAAATAAAAGAAGTGAGTCAATCTCTGCTCTCACCTTCACCAGTTCAGCCCGAGCTTCTAGTTCAGGTCTGGTGTGAGGGGTGCCATTTTCTCGTAAGATAAGAACTTGTTCTTGTAGTTTGTTCGTCAAAAGCTCTGCATTTTCTATCAATTTTTTCCATTTATCCAGTTTTTCCTTCTTTTCTGTTTCTTTTTCTAAGACAAGTTCCTCTAATCTGTATTAAGAAAAAATATTTTTAAAGAGGTTAGTCCCAATTGTGCATGTCTTCTTGGAGTTCCCTGGCGCTTATTTATTTAGCTTCACTACTCTTAGGTAGTCGAAAACCCAACAGGTTTTACAACCCAATTATTGGACTCCGAGGGCCTACGTTCTTTTCCGAGAATACAACGTTAAAGATGTTTATGCAAAAGTAGCTCCTTCTCCTTAGTTGTTTTAATACCCTGATTGAAGGTCCGGCAACGGCAATCGACCACCAATCTCCCGCACGATTGGCGCCTTACCAACTGGACTAACCAGGCTCCTTTGATTCGTAATTAGGCTCTGTTTGCCATAGGTGCTCTGTTTAATTGATGATCTTGTACTAAACGGGGTTTGAGCTTCTAATCTCACCACAAGCAACGGTAAAAGTAATCAAAATGACAATAGTAATGGTGACTGAAATGACAAAGGTTATGGAAAAGGTAAAGTCATTAAAAAAGACAACGGCAATGAAAAGAAAATGGCAATAACAACGGAAAAGTCAGTGGCACCTCTCAACGACAGCGGTAATGGAAAAGGCAATAAAATGATCAGGGCAACGAGCATAATAATGGTAATTGCAACGGTAACTGCAACGGCAATGGAATTAGCAGAGCAACGGCCATAATAATTGTACTAGCAATGGTATTTGCGTCGGCAACGGCAATGGCAGAAACAACGGAATGCCCAGGGCAGCAGACATAATTATGGTAATGACAACGGAAGTGGCATTTGCTGTTTTGTAGCAGAATGGAAGCAATGTACAGCAGTAAAAAAATCTGCGTACTTCGAAAGCCGACTGCATTAACCGACGTTCTTTTCCGAGAATACGATGTTAAAGATGTTAAAGCAAAGGCAGCACCGCCGAGAGACCAATAGATTTTGTGTCGGTTGTTTTTTAGTTAATAATAATAATAATAATAATAATAATAATAATAATAATAAATAATAATTACATTTTTATAGCGCCATATCCACTATTTGTCCTATGGCGCTTCACAATACTACAGTTAAAAATATCTTATCTAAAAATTATCAAAGTTACAAAAAATTACAAAAATGATTCCTTAAAAAGAAAAGACTTAACTCTTGATTTAAATACTGTTAATGTATCACTTTTCTTAATGTCAGTGGGCAGGGCATTCCATAGCTTTGGTGCGGCTACTGAAAATGCTCTGTCACCATAGGTCCTTTGACTGAACCTTGGGACGGTCAGAAGGCACTGGCCAACTGACCTTAGGTTACGACTAGGCTGATATAAACTCAATACATTCTTAATATATACAAGAGCTAGATTGTTAAGAGACTTATAAACTAATAGTAGTATTTTAAAAATAATACGTTTTTCAACTGGCAGCCAGTGCAATTCTCTAAGGATTGGCGATGTCCGCGCATACTTCGGCCTGCCTTAGTTTATATTAAGTAAATCAGGTCTTACAGTAAAAATAATTTCAGGAAAATATGATTACCTGTTTCGCTCGGTAAGCACTTCGGTCTTCAAATTGTCAAAAGCAGTTCTAATTTTTCCGACATCCTCACTAACAGATTTTCTATCTTCCTCCCACAGCACTGGATCTGCAATCAGTGTGTCGCCTTGGCTTAAGCTACTGTCAAGCACTGGGTTTATTTCTGCAATCTCATCAGAAAAACCCTGCAAGATTACAAATCTGTGGTCAAAACCGTTGACCAACGAAAAAATGGTTAGATATAATCAACCCACAATCAGCCCTATAGGCCCACTCAAAGGGAAGAGAAAAAAATTATCCGGCCTTGGTGGGATTCGAATCCGCGACCTAAAAAAAGTATCTACCTAGCTCTAACCAACTGAGCTACAGTGTCAAGGGAGAGTTTGGCGTCAAGACTCGAATTAGCACGAAAAGAAGACGTTAAAGTACATCTAGCACCATTACCAAGGTCACATAGTTACTGGTAAAAGCGGTTTGTAAACGGGCAAAACTGGAACGATCGTGCTAAAGTGTTTCAAAAGTAACTATATAGGTATACTTGGACCTCCAAATATTCCCAATCTCCAGTAGTAAGTCAACACTCCAGTCTGTATATTGTGTCTACATAATATCATTGTAAGACAACACTTTTTAACAATTATGGTACCAACAATAATAGGTAATACTTTTAAATGTATTTTACGATTAAACCTTAAGATTCTTTCCTAAACGTCAAAACGTTGGGAATTTTTTTAATGTACCTTGAAAAGCCCCAGTTTCTCTGTCAATTTTGAGGTGTCATCGGAGGTGTCAAACCCTTTCAGTTGGTTGTTTTTTGTACGACACTTTTTGAGCAGGCTGTTAAGTTTATTCTTTTCATTCCTCCATTTTTCCATCTTCTCTTCGTTTTGATCTTCCTTCGTGTAACGCTCTTGGAGTTCTTCAAGACTGTAGCAAAATATCCAAGACATCAAAAGAGATAACGTCACTTCTTTTTAGTAATTAAAAAAATCTGAGCAACATCCTTTCTACTGGCTTACGCCCGGCGCACACGAGAGGAAACGGCTGAGCAAAAATTCTCGCGAGGCCGTTAGCTCAGCTGTTTCCTCCCGTGTGCGCGTAAATTTTGGTGAGGCAAAATTATCAAACATGACAGATATTTGTCTCACGATCTCGCGAGGCAAAAATCTCACCAAAATTTACGTGCACACGAAAGGAAACAGCTGAGCTAACGGCCTCGCGAGACTTTTTGCTCAGCCGTTTCTTCCCGTGTGCGCCAAGCTTTAGTGGAGGGGTGTTTATGGCCGGTTTTCACAGTGTCTACATAGTATGGTTCTAATTGGACAAGCCACGTTTACACGGTGCCGGTTAAGCTTTTGACCAGTCGAAACGTTTAGGCGTTTCGTTGACATGGGACCAGCTGAACCGTACAAATGGAGGTCGATTTTTTCTTCTGTACCATATAAACACTTCAACCGGTTAAAATATTACGGGGTTAGATGTTTGATGATTGATTTGCACAGGTTCAAGTTGTAAATGGCCTTCAAGTAACCGCGGGTCTCTACAATCTCTAGTAGTCGGTTTTATTTAAACAAAGAATCATTCGTACAAAACATATGACTGGAACAACATGTGCAGAAGTCCTGAAAATCTGTCCACGTGAAATACGTATTTGTCTTCACCAAGGTGTCGGTGATATAATCTGTCAATACCCATATCACAAAAACAAATTTAAAAGAAAAATTTCGAAGTTTTTCTTTGATAGATATCGTTAATCAATGCCGACATTCCATGTTTTGAACAAGATCACTCTCTGGGGATGAATTGCTTATATACGAAAATACTTATGTGGCCAATACAATAAGGTAAATACTACTTAATTGGTCCCCAACGGTCTTGTCTCCCTGCTCAATTAGTGGGCTTGTTAAAAATAAGTTTAAAAAATAAACTGGCTGTTTTCCAAGATGCAAACTAAAGCTTTTATATTCACGATCAACACCTTCGAGGTACGGCTACACAATGCAACAATGCCCGTAACGTTGCGAGTGTTTGAACTTTTTTGTGTAGCGGTGAAATGTTGCAGGAGTAGGATCGGTTTCTACTTCGCACAACGTTGCGTGCAACCATTTCAAAGGTGACGACAAGGTGCAATTCTCCCGTTGCGCGCAACGTTGCACGAATTATTGCACCGGGTAGCCGCACCTTGAAATGACTGTACAAGTTAAAACCAAATTACTAGGTTTCCTGGAATGATATAACATACCAGAACTTCGTGCTGGTCCTTCTGATCCATGATATTAGATATCTTAAGTACCAGGCCACGGGCGCTAAGATAATATCAGTATATAGTTAATGATTGATAGTGTAGCAGCTAGTCTTGTAAAGACTTGTGACCG
>JAOBAT010128565.1:0-12656 GCA_026413305.1 Hydrozoanthus tunicans
CCCCCTACCCCATTTACCGTTGCTTTCTCCTCCTCCCCAGCTTCTTGTGCGTGTCGATTTTTTGTTTTCCGGTTTGCTTTCTTGGCCAGCGGACTCACTAGTTAATTCAGGGGAGATCTCCACATGGATGCTTCCCTCACTCACCCTATAGATAGAACAGAAGCGCTAACACCAAGTTCTAACCAGGCCAGTATAGAACCCTTTGACTGCCCCGCTTTCCTTCAGTGTAATAGCGTTGTATACTATTACTTAAAATGGAAATTTTTACCCCCACGTGAATCAGACAAACAGAGGCATAGTTGATAAAAAGGCGTATAGAGAACGTAGCGATCTTGAAAATACAAAATCCACTTTCTGGTCAAATGTTAAAAAAATTAGCCGCCTCTCGATTTTACGATAGCGGGTTTGTTTGTCTGACTCATGACTTCTTTAGTCAGAGTTCTCCCGAGAGCAAAAGCCCTGTCGCACAAATGTTTTTTGCTTTGACTGCTCTTCCATTTTTACTTATCACTGTTACTGTCACGGTCAATTGTCAACTGCGTTAATTTGGGTTTCGGGGGGGGGGTACTCCCTATATTGGGGTGGTAGGTATGACCGTCGTATTTTTTAGGGGTTAAAATTGTCGGTCCAGTATTTTTTAGGGGTAGTTAAAAGAAATTCTGTGGTAAACCAAGAGTCTGGTATTTTTTAGGGTTAAAAAACCCCAATCTACTTGACTGTTTGCAGTCCCGTGTTTTAGCAAACGTGCATACTGATAAGATGTTAAGAAAAAAGTCCTTCGACGAACGTTCTAATACGCGCGCGTCTTTATTCACTGCATATCACGAGGAACTTTGCACCGATCCGCTAGCTGTCAAGGGAAAATTGGTATTTTTTAGGGTAATTTTAAAACCGAGAGGTATTTTTTAGGGGGAATTTTTATCCCTTGGTATTTTTTAAGGTATTTTTGGGACTTTTCCGACGGTCATCTCTACCCTTTTGACCCCGAAGTACCACCCCCCACCCCCCTCCGGGCTTTGGTTATGGTATCTCTGCTGTTGTTTTCACTATTCTCTTATTATAAACACTTCTGACTACACACGTCAGGTTGTACCTGTTATGTGCAGATGTTTGTAGTGGGACAGCAAGGTTCAACGACTCGGTCAGTGACGATTTACTGAAAAGCTGCGTGATTCTCTTTAACTGCTCAGGGGTATATCCTCCAACCTTCAGCTTTCTTTGCAGTTTCGATATTTCGCTTTCTTTCTGCAAGGTAAAATATTGACATGGCTGGCGTCTAGAACAAACTGAATGTAGACAACATATAGTATAGTAATTGTAACATTGTCAGTAACTTTTAAGTATTACATTAAAGAATTACAGTGCAAACGGAATTAAAAATACAACGACACTTTTGTAAATTATATCGTCTCTTAATTCCTCTAACTACATTAGAACTCAGTTTTCTTTGTTAATATGCGGTCTAGAACATTATTGTTATTGTTATTTTTATTATTATTTTCATTAAAATTATTAATCAGCATTATTATCATTATTATTATTACATTGCACATAGTTGCAATAGCTGTGGCACCCATTATGAATGGCTGTAAAGGGTATTTTAATGGTGATTTGGAACTGCACTTCCATAATCAAGATATAATTGATAGTTAATCGATTGTTTTGACTATCCAAACTGTTAATTATCCATCAAACTTAAAAAGAGCATAACACAGTTTAACCGAAAAAGAAGCATGAAAAGAGAAATAAGAAGTTCAACAGAGTGTGAACCAGTAATACTCTGCGATACTGGTGCAGTAACGAGGCCATGTTTGTTCGAGGCAGGTCATAGTTTCATTAGGCACCTTAAGCAAGGAGGAGGCCAACGCCGATGACGACGGCAAAAAACAATGGTAAATACAATAGCTGCACGTTGGAATGCACAGTGCCGGTTACCTACATACAGTCGTCTTGAGATTTACAAAACCAAAAGCTCAATTTTTAAAGTTTTTACAACTACAATAACGACCTTCAGAAAGTTCAGTTTTGTTTACCTTTAAGAAAAACACTTTCATATCTTTTTCCATTCACAAAGCGTGACTTGGACAAAAGAGAAAGAGAAAGCAATTTAACCATAAATGCTCGAAAAAGGAAAGCAGAAAGTGTGTTTTTTTGTAAGCAGTCGTCGTCAATGTTGGCGTCTCGTTGCAGTTAATTTTCCTTTTATTAGTTGCGAGAGTAATGCACCAGCATCGTCCTGCTGTTTGCTGTTTTTTAAAATGCCAAAACTATCTATACAAGTAGTGAAGGTCGTTTTATTACTTCAATGTTTGTTCGCAGTAGAAAATAAGTAGAGTTTTACAACGTTTTACCCGCCTCGCATTCTCATTCCAACGCATTACATTGGGCCACTTACCTCGATTATTAATTCTTTAAGGTTAGAATTTTCCGCGACAAGAGCGATCGCTTTTGATCCCTTAAGTCCATCATCACTCGACAGCTTCGAGTCTCCAAGACTTGACTGATTGTTTGATGTGCCGTGGACGCTGGTTGTGTTGTTGAAACCGCTAGGGTTGAGTTTGAACTGCAGAATCTAAAGCAAACATACCACTATACGATAAGCACAGCTTAAAGTTTATATATCAGAATCATGGAACTTAGGTTGTTAGAAAGGTTTTCGAAAAAGAAAAGTGTCGTTTATTTCATTAACATAACTCTTTCGGTTGCTGAGATAATAAGGTTTTTCAGATATGCAAATTATCAAAGTTGTGACGTCAAAGTCAAGAAACAAATGGATAAATTACTAAACAACTGTTAATTATCTTCATAACATGTGTTTGTGTTTGTGTAATATTGCACAGTTTCAGGATCATTGATCTGGTATTTCAATAAATAATTATTGTTTTGTAATTTATCCGATTGTATTCCCGAATTTACGTCACATATTTAGTAACTTGCATATTTGACAAGCCTTATTATCTTAGAAACCAAAAGAGCAATTTTGATGAAATAAACGAGACTTTTTCTTCTTTTTCAAAACACTTTCTAACAGACTACGTTCCTTGATTCAAACATATACACTTTAAACTACAGTAAGATGCACCGCAACAAGGCCAGCACAGTCGTCGAGGCAATAAGATGCTACGCGAGATCTAAGGTTCAATTCAAACTAGACCTTCGTTAGGTGTCTACAAAATAGCCGAAAAAATTGCTTTTACAAAGCAGATGGTTATAATTTGTGTCCTCTCGTACAGGGGTATTTCACACAGCCCAATCTTTCCTTACTTAAGAAGATATAATATCAAGCGAGCAAATCGCCCTTACTTGTAGTCGTGGACTGAAAGGTAAAAGACGCGGCTCAACGAGTTCGGACCGAAAGCATGTAAAAGTGCAGCCGCTATACGGCCCGTGTACGACCTCGGAGCACAGCTTCACAGCCAGATAGAATAAGCTGGGTATCAATTTTGTTAAGGGAGGAAAACCTGAGTACCCGGAATAAAAACCCTCGGAGTCAGATTGAAATCGACAAATCTCAACCCACTTGCCAAACCCAGGATTCGATCCCAGGTCCCTGAGGTGGGAGGCGTGAGTACTGACTGCTTGGCCATCCTAACTTAATTCCTCGGAATCAAGATGGCCTGGCAGGAAGGTTTAGTTGGAGTCACTTTCAAGAGCAACACTTAATGTGGGGTGTGAATAAACAGACAAAAACCATTGGCCTTAGTGCTAAATACTAGTGACTACAAGAAGCTTGAAGCACACACGAGTAGTTCTTGCGGTTTACAACTTTCCTTAGTGACTACAAGAAACTTGAAGCACACACGAGTAGTTCTTGCAGTTTACAACTTTCCTTAGTGACTACAAGAAACTTGAAACACACACGAGTAGTTCTTGCAGTTTACAACTTTCCTTAGTGACTACAAGAAACTTGAAGCACACACGAGTAGTTCTTGCGGTTTACAACTTTCCTTAGTTTTTCTGCCCCCAAGGATCCCACTTGTCAAGGACCGCAGCCCCAGATCCCTTGTCGTAGGGACCACAGCCCGAGACCAGAGTCCCAAATCCCACCAGGTAGAGATCACAACCCAAATCCAACCTCGAAATAACCTTACCTTCGGTATGAACACCAAACACAAGGTCAATGTGGTGCAGAAGAGAAGGAAGGCGGCTGAAAGCCCATAAGCAGCGTTCTGAGAGTGCTGTATCACTAAGACAATAGGCACACCGATGACGCCGATAATAAACACGTTGTACACGGATATCCCGATGTAATGAGCATCGTTTAGGGCAGGAATGTTCACGTGACGGGTTTCCCAGGCAAGAAACACACCAAATAGAAGCAAAACGGCTTTGTACGCATATAGTAGACCAAGCCACACGGTCTTGTATTCACAGTGACAGTACTCAAGCTGAAGCAGAGTGTCTTTGGCCTCACCGCGCTGTAATCATATGTAAACTGTTCAGACCTTAGTTAAGATGGAGAAACTAAAAAGAACGTAAAACTGCTTGGATAATGGCCTTACTGTAACCGTTTTTTCTTTCGTTATGATTACTAACAATATTGTTATCTTTTCGTTATCACTTTACCCTTTTTGTTGCTGTTCTTACCGTTGTGTCATCGTCTTCTTTACCATTATCGTTTCTGTCATTAATACGTTGTCATTATTCTCAGTATCGTTATCTGCGATACTGTTTAGTATTGTTTAGATTGCCATGGTTGTCCACCATGCCATTTCTTGTGTCTGTTTTGTAAGTTGTTCGTCTGGTTGTCTGTAACCAGATGTCTAAGGTTGTAATAGAAAAGAAAAGAAGAAAAAGAGTAAAGGAGTAAAATTACACATTTGTTCTACCGCAATAGTTTCGTTGAAAAGTCTTCTCTCCAGAGGATCAACTCCACTCCATAGACTCAAAATAATGACGTCAAATGCTAACAGGACTGCGACCAACAGAAAGAGCTTTCCGTCATCGATCACCTGCAGACATAAACAGTATCAAATACAGGCATGGTAATGGTGTTAGAAACTAGAATGACTTTGAGGAGGTATTTGATAAGATAGCATGTCGTTGAGGATGGCAGGTATTGGGTAGGATAGGATGATATTGAGGATTGCAAGTATCGGATAGGATATGATGACATCGAGGATGGCAGGTATAGGATAGGATAGGATGACATTGAGGAGGGCAGTTATAGGATAGGATAGGATGACATTTAGGACGGCAGGTATTGGATAGGATAGGATGATATTGAGGATTGCAAGTATCGGATAGGATAGGATGTCATCGAGGATGGCAGGTATAGGATAGGATGACATTGAGGAGGGCAGGTATAGGATAGGATAGGATGACATTTAGGACGGCAGGTATTGGGTAGGATAGGATGATATTAAGGATTGCAAGTATCGGATAGGATAGGATGACATCGAGGATGGCAGGTATAGGATAGGATAGGATGACATTGAGGATAGCAGGTTTTGGATAGGATAGGATGACATTGAGGATAACAGGTTTTGGATAGGATAGGATGACATCGAGGTTGGCAGGTATAGGACAGGATGACATCGAGGATGGAAGGTATAGGATAGAATAGGATGACATCGAGGATGGCAGGTATAGGATAGAATAGGATGACATTGAGGATGGCAGGTATAGGGTAGAATAGGATGACATTGAGGATTGCAAGTATAGGGTAGGATAGCATTGAGATGGCAGGTATTAGATATTATAGGACAAAAATGAGGATGATTGGTATTGGCACCTCTGCCCCTCTTTCCCTTTCAGTACTCGCTTCGTAAGATTAAATGGAAAGTTTGGTATTGCTCTAGACGCCCCAAACAAAGCTTTTATTTTCATTGCTAAGAAACGAAAGCTGACATATGGTGGTCAACCGTTTGCATTCCTTCGACGAATTACTGTATTTATCCATTGTTTTGTCTCTCTCTATCCGAGGATCCTATTGTCATCCTTGTCCTTGGTCGTTGAATCTGTATTGATAATCTCAATGAAGTGATGAATTATTGATATATTCGATAACTATGATTGATAAAAAGCCATTGATTTAGAAAATGATAGTTGGTGTCAATCAAATAACAGTTAAGTGTAGCCCAATAATTTATTCAAATTTTGTCTTTAAATTTTATAAAGTTTTTTAATTCTCGTACTTACTCTTTTTCTGAGCTTGGCGTTGGTAAAAATAACATACACCCTCCATGTTTTGGCAAACATTGCACCGTAAGATAATGTAAAACCGAGTGATCCAAACCACATTCGAGCCTTGAAAACAATAACACATTTTGTGCATAACTAGGAGTTCGAAGTGAATGGTTCGGGAGGGGGAGAACGTCAGTAAGCTAGCCCACAAAATAAAAAATTCAGATCTACTGATGAATATGTAAGTTTTCAATAAGTTTTCCAAGATTTAATTGCCTCAACCTTGCCGGATATTTTACATGAGAGTATTTTTTTTACGATTCCTTTGGAAATATTGAAAGAAAGTTTCTGTGAGCCTCGGTCAAACCACTGTGTTTTGTTTTTGAGCAACACCCTTTCCCCGCCTGGTTCCATTCGACTCAGCTGTAAAAATGGCTACCAGTTCTGCTGGGGGCTAACCTGTGATGGATTAGCGTGCTGTCCTGGGGGAGTCAGAAACTCTCATCCATTTAGTACTACGGAAACTGGAGATGCGCTCCGGCCAAGTGGGCCATTTACGCTCGAGAAGGATTTGATCCACTATGTGAGCTTCAAACATGAACTCCTCCCAAAACTCCCTCATAATTTGACACAACTAGTCTTAGTTGACTTGCTAGTCGTTTGCAATGAATAATCAAATAAAATCTGAAAGAGTTAAATAGTCAAAAACTAGGATTCGGCGTTACCTGACACACTACTGAGAGCTGTGTTGGAGATACCGTGTCATTATCCATACCAAACAGAAAAACGCTGCTATAGACCAAAACACACCCAATAATAATAGCGTTGTTCAGTCGCGGGCTCGACATTTTGATATATCTAGGAAGAAAAAGAAAATGAGAAAATGGAATTCTCTGGTCACCACATGTCAATGTAGCCGGTGGGAATGCTCGACGGACCTTTTAGGGTAAAAAATGAGACCCTTTCTTATCTTTTTAAAAAGGTTTCCGGCTGACTTCATACAATTCGAGGACAAATAATATATGGCGTTCAAGGCAATTTTACACCAAAAGTCGTGATTGATTAAATATGGTCGTACCTTTTTAGGTATGAAATCAGGCTCTCTGTTAATTTATGCATACCCTTTAGGGTCATTTTCAAATACGTTCGTCGAACACCCCTACCCACTCTCTGAGGAAGTTCCCCCCCCCTTTGGGGAGAATATTGTTGACATGTCAGTGCTAAGCCGTGCATGGCGGACGTTGGATCACTAAACTGATCGAATTGGGCTCACGAAGTTAAATGTAATAAAATAGAATAGCCAAGTACTGTGGTTATTCACTTTTTTGCATATTTAATACTAGTTGTCCGTAACCACTGATCTTCAAGAGATCCAACGATATCTGCCTTATACTGACTATGGCAGTTGACATAGCCTTGTGAAGATTTACAATTGGTGCGTTTCACCCACATACCAGAAACAATTCTTCTACATTTTCTAACCTTCGCAACTCTCCGTCTCACGTCAAGACTTATAACGGTCTTTTTGTTTTTTCTATTTCAGTTTCCGTTGTAACTATAGATCTATTTGTTTTTATATAAGTAAAAACCGTTGTTATTCAAACCATTCCTGAAGAAGGCTAGTATGGCTAGCCGAAATATTGTATGAGAAAACTTAAATTCTGTGTTGTATTGGCTATTCTTTATTACTTACATTAAAAAAGACTGATCATTCTATTACTTGACTCGGTCGTTCAAAAGCCGGTTAATTTCAGGCCTATTCCTGGTCCTTAAGTAGCCTTAAATCGCACTAAGCCACAGTCATTTTCACCCCGTTTTTCCTTAAATCGCCTTAAGTCGCCTTAATTGCACTAAGTCGCAGTTATTTTTTCCCCATTTTTCCTTAAATCGCCTTTAGTCGCCTTAAATCGCACTAAGTCGCAGTCACTTTTCACCCCATTTTTCATTAAGTAGCCTTAAATCGCACTACGTCGCATTCATTTTCACCCCATTTTTCCTTAAATCGCCTTAAGTAACCTTAAATCGCACTAAGTCGCATTCATTTTTCACCCCATTTTTCCTTAAATCGCCTTAAGTAGCCTTAAATCGCACTAAGTCGCAGTTATTTTTTTCCCCATTTTTCCTTAAATCACCTTTAGTCGCCTTAAATCGCACTAAGCCGCAGTCATTTTTCACCCCATTTTTCATTAAGTAGCCTTAAATCGCATTAAGTCGCAGTCATTTTTCATCCCTTTTTTCCTTAAATCGCCTTAAGTAACCTTAAATTGCACTAAGTCGCAGTTATTTTACACCCCGTTTTTCTTTAAATCGCCTTAAGTACCATTGAATCGCATTAAATCGCAGTCATTTTTCACCCCATTTTTCCTTAAATCGCCTTTAGTCGCCTTAAATCGCATTAAGCCGCAGTTATTTCCCCCCATTTTTCCTTAAATCGCCTTTAGTCGCCTTGAACCGCACTAAGTCGCAGTCATTTTTCACTCCATTTTTCCTTAAATCGCCTTTAGTCGCCTTAAATCGCACTAAGTCGCAGTCATTTTTCACCCCATTTTTCCTTAAATCGCCTTTAGTCGCCTCAAATCGCAATTAGTTGCTCTAAATCGCTGCGACTTAAGAACCCGGAGTAGGCCTAATTTTAACACTGTGGTAAGGAAAAATTCGGACGGTTATATCTTTATAATGAAAGTTTTGCTTTGCTTACAAACACTGCTCAGAACTTCAAAAAAAGAACAAACTTGTTAACCACTTTTCTTAAAGTTAAGTCAGTTCACAGATTGTAAGAAACACGAAAATGGGTTAAAAATTAAACCTGGGTCGGGGCTCATCGGTCTTTAAACAACAGGGCCCTGGTATCTAGTAAAACTGATTTGTCTGTGTAGAGAGATTAGTTAGTGGACTGGTACCTAGTGACGCAAAGTGATTTATAAGAAACCTGTACAAAGTTTACAAAACCAGTTCTTTTTGATACTGACCTATAGTTACGAAACACGATATTAAATGCAAGAAACCCAAAGGCCAGTAAGATACACAGCACAGTAAAGACACAAACGGTAGCATAAAGAGAGGGAGAGATTGTTTGTAGCTCCACTACCAATTCACTGGAATCCAGGGGACGCTGGCCGCCTGAAAAGAAACAAGATGATGTCGAAATGGTTGTATGTAGACTGCAAAACCGTTTCTTCTTTGGCCGGGAGACAAAAATTCCACGCGTGTTCATCAAACGGGAGCCTGGGGAAGAGGAAAAAGGGAGTTTCTTGTTCCCATTCCTTTTTCTCCCGTCCGCGCGTCCTTTTCCTCTTCCCAGGCTCCGTGCGATGAACGTGCTTGAATGAGCCAGTTCCAAACGCGCTTCAGGATAAAATGAAATATTCCCCAAACTTAAGAAAGGAATAAAAATAAACTCCCATCCTGCTTCATTGCGTTCCTTTGTTTAAGTTTCATAAGTTTTACACTTTATGCCGACGCGCACATGTGTTTTAAAATTCCGAACTGCGAAGGAAGATACTGTTTTTCAGTCTAGTTGTATTATTCCATCTGTCGACTCTCGCAAGTACTGTTTTTCTTTCTTGCTTGCTCTAAGTACAGATTTCTTAAACAAGAGACGTAGAGATACTTATTTGCATGTTTTCATATTCTCCGTTTGTTGCGAAAACCATTTTTCAAAATTTTCCCAGGGGAACATTTACCAGAAATTTAGCACCCCCTTCCCCCCCCCTTCCCTCTATCCCCTCTAGTTTTTCGTCTCCCCTTAAAAGAGCTTTATTTCAATCGTAAAACGCTTGTCAGTAATGTTTCTTTAGCTAAGAAGAGCTATTGGTCTTCTTACCCAATCACCTAAAAAGCCACGAATTGAAAATTTTTTGGAAAGTTATAATTGGGGTTCAAAACTAGGTTAAAAAAGGAAGAGTCCATCTTTGATTACCTGCCCAGACGAAAGCAGCGTGTCCATGCTCTGCCAAACTGCCGTTATCATAGCTGGAGTAGAGCATCACGACCCGTTGGACACCGTCTATAAAAAGGCAACCACGGCCCCAGGGCTTTTTCCTAGCAGGCAGTCCGACCTGCTAGAAAAAGGCCCTGGGAACGAGGTTGACAAAGAAAACAACTTCAGCAGTGTGAATACGCCTTTTCCGATTTATGCTCCACTCCGCACAATCAGAACCTCCAAGTCGAGACTATGTGGTCATTTTTCATGCATTTTTTGCATTTTTCAGGACATAGCCTCGACTTGAAAATTGTTTGTGTGCATCGCAGAGTAAATCGGACAAGGCCTATTTGGGACAGGAAAGAAAGCTTTTTGATTGTCCTTCCTATTTGAGGAATTGAAAGAAATGGTTACCGTCATTTTAACGTATCCGTTTCGCTTTTTAACCTGCAGAGAGAGAAAATCAAGTTTTGTTCCAGCCTGGTTATACTTCAGTAATATGTCTGGCCGTATTCTGGTTGCGTGCGTAACAGAAACTTCCATTAATTCTGTGAACACTGAATTGGCTTACAATAACGCGAGTGAGCCACACTCTGACACAAATAGCACAATCTAGTAATTATAGCAAGTTTTCCAAAATTGCAAAGGAACGGGCTCTGGAATGCTTGGAAGCTCTATACGTGTTCAAACTTATACACGACTGGTGTATCCAAGAACAATTTTGAAGTTTCTTTTTAGTATAATTTAGTATAATTGTAGGCGGTTGCGATTACCAGATAACAGAATGGAGAATGAACTATTTTATAACATTTTGGAGCAATAATATACAAAATTCAAATTTGATTTAAATAATTCGGTTGGCGTTCAATTATTGTGGCAGGAGCGTGGGTTGATTGTGGTCGTTTGTATACTGTACCTTGAAATTGAGTAACATGGACAAAACCTTTACGATCCCCGTCCGGCGTGAAGCTCACTTCACCCTGTAAAGTACAAGGCAAAGATCGAGAAGTAATCTGCCATTCAAATAAACCACGAAAAATAAGAGCCGTTGACTTATTTATTTATTTATTTATTTAGCTTCACTACTCTTAGGTAGTCGGAGAACCCAACAGGTTTTACAACCCAATAACTGGACTCCGAGGGCCTACGGTTTAACGTCCTTATCCGAGAAGACGCGAAGGTCTAACCGTTTGCAGATGTTAGGGCAAAGGCAGCACCTTCTCCTCAGTTGTTTTAAGACCCTGAGTGAAGGTCCGGAACCGGGAATCGAACCCGGGTCTCCTGCACGAAAGACTGGCACCTTACCAACTAGGCTAACTAGGCGGCGGTATAAATAGAGCAAGGCAGATCCGGCCGGTTTTCATGATTTTTTTCTTTTTGGTTCTCAAACTCCACAATTATTTATACATTAAACAACAAATAAATACGAGTTTTGGGTCGTGTGGATGAATCTTGATTTCCAATGACACACCCGCGACGAAACCCCGAGGGGTACTCACTATGTTGGGGTGGTAGGTATAACCATCGTATTTTTATGGGTTAAAATAGTCTATTCGGTATTTTTTAGAGGATGCAACTTGTGTTAAACCACAAACCTCACTAACGCAAAGCTGATGGACTACTTGCAGTCCCTTGTTTTAACAAACGTGATTATTGAACAATAAGTTAAGGCAAAAGTATTTTGGTGAACGCCTCTATTTACTGCATATCACATTGGACGCAGTACGGGAGAACTTAGCACCAACCCGCTAGCTATCCAGGAACAAATGTCAATTTTCAATTGGTATTTTCAGGGCAATTATCAAGCCAAGTGGTATTTTTACAGTGGAAAATAATGATAGTTAGATGATGTGATGAGAATGATGAAAGAGGTGCCATATTGCTAGTAACATGGACAGTGACGGCATTACCAAATTGACAATGACACTACGCTGGCCACACTTTTATCACCATGGTAATAATGGCAACAATAGTGATGATGGTTAGTTCAATGATTATCACGCAATGAAAATGACTGTGATTTGAAATGTTCAAGAAAAGAAAAAGGGCAATAAAAACTGAGAGTGAAAATGACATTGCTGGTAGTACAATGATGACAATATTTTGACATCCATAACATCGCTAAGACGAAGATAAGATATAGCGATCTTAGGTACTCAAATAGACCATCAGCCAACACCATCTTACTGTTACTCCATTAGACCATCAGCCAACACCATCTTACCGTTACTCCAATAGACCATCAGCCAACACCATCTTACCGTTTCTCCAATAGACCATCAGCCAACACCATCGTATCGTTACTCCAAAAGACCATCAGCCAACACCATCTTACCGTTACTCCAATAGACCATCAGCCAACACCATCTTACTGTTTCTTCAATAGACCATCAGTCAACACCGTCTTACCGTTACCCCAATAGACCATCAGCCAACACCATCTTACCGTTACTCCAATAGACCATCAGCCAACACCATCTTACTGTTACTCCATTAGACCATCAGCCAACACCATCTTACTGTTAATCCATTAGACCATCAGCCAACACCATCTTACTGTTACTCCATTAGACCATCAGCCAACACCATCTTACTGTTAATCCATTAG
>JAOBAT010128576.1:0-12656 GCA_026413305.1 Hydrozoanthus tunicans
GTAATCCAAATCGTAATTTTATACCAAAAAATTTTTTTTTTGGAAATAAAGTTATTATCATTTTGTTGATTAAGTAGGCAATTGAATAGAATGTTTAAGTGAATCAAAAGCTAACCAGCCCTTTTTCAGTACCAAGTTATATTGGAATGTTCCTAAACTCCTAACTAGAACCCATATCTTTCACTGAGCAAGTTTGGGAGAGATTCATTTTCAACCTTCATTAGTTTGCTGAGTTTGATCACAGGCATCCCAAGCTTGCAGCTAGTCAGAGAAAATGGTCTTAAATGTAATACTAATCTTTAGACTTTCGCGTGGATAAGACATGATAAAAAGATAAAATCTATAAAAATGTTCCAAGGTTTTCACGCATTAAAATTTAGAATTTAAAAATGCCTTGACGTTTCGACTTCACTTGTGGAAGGCTTCATCAGAATGATAAGAAGATAAAATACTAGCGGATAAATGTGAGTAAAAAACTAAATTAGCATAAGTAATAAAAGAATGAAGAAACTATTGTTCGTGCCGGTGTTAAAAGGGAAGGTACAATAGCACAGTAAATCATGCGGTAAGGTTTTCCTTAATAAATTGTTTCCAAGTAAAACTGAGTTTGTAAGAATCGTCTCTGTTAAAATTGTTAATGCCATTAGTGTTAGTGCTGGGCTATTGTACCTTCCCTTTTAACACACGAACAATAGTTTCTTCATTCTTTTATTACTTATGCTAATTTAGTTTCTACTCACTTTTATCCGCTAGTATTTTATCTTCTTCTCATTCTGATGAAGCCTTCCACAAGTGAAGGCGAAACGTCAAGGCA
Organism: Hydrozoanthus tunicans; assembly: GCA_026413305.1. Classification (NCBI taxonomy): domain Eukaryota; kingdom Metazoa; phylum Cnidaria; class Anthozoa; order Zoantharia; family Hydrozoanthidae; genus Hydrozoanthus; species Hydrozoanthus tunicans. The sequence continues at coordinate 815 of JAOBAT010128576.1, forward strand.
TTTTTAAATTTTAAATTTTAACGGGTGAAAACCGTAGGACTTTTTATAGATTTTATCTTTTTATCATCTTAAATGTAGCTAAAATTTTGATTAAGTTTATAAAACTTTGTACAGGAAATTGTCTGGTAATCAATTGGAAATTGGTGTGATCAATTCTCGTTTTTCCAGTAACAAATACCTTTAATTATTTTGTGTATGTTATGCAAGGGTCGGCGGCGCAGTGGCCGAGCGGTTAGCGCGTTCGACTCGTAGTCCTAAGGTCGCTAGTTCGAGCCCCTGTCAGACCACTGTGTTGTGTCCTTGAACAAGACACTTTATCTGACTTTTTTCCAGTCGACTCGGCTGTATAAATGAGTTCCAGTTTCTGCTGGGGGCTAACCTGCGATAGATTAGTGTCCTGTCCAGGGGGAGTCAACCCTAGGATTACGAGCCGCTCACGCTAACCGCTCGGCCACAGTGCCAAACAGAGTAAAGTAAAAAGAAATAAAGTGAAGTAAACCGCTCACCGTCTAGTGAGTCAAGCAGAGACATACTGACAGCAGGTCCTTTTGCCGCCAACTCCATCTTTAACTTGTTGCCCTTCGCATCACTAAGCCTGCCATTAACAATAATGAAAAAGATGATAAGTTGTGTATTTACCATGCACATTTCCTTTCGCTCCTTAATTTTGAAAATGCTGAAAATGTCTCAGACACGATCTAATATCTTCGTATCAGGCGTAGAAAGTGTTGCTAAAAAACAGAACGAGAAAGGCTTTTGCAAACGTCTCTGCTTTCTCAAGCAGAACTTTGAATGGAAAAACCACCAATAGAGAGAAGTTTGACCGTATATGGTGCGCCGTTTGTCTCAAAATTATTTCAAGGATAGCCAGGTTCACACGCATGCGCACATTGACTGGCTTCACCGGAGCAACTACAATAATGCAAGTAATTGGTAAAACCGCGTGGACTGCTGTTTCGCCCTGTTAGGACACAAAGCGATGAGATGCAAGGGCGCTTATTTACTATTATTTTACTTATCCATTTACTTAGTATCTTAGCAGTATTAGGGTTGCAGGGATTTGTATTGTGGTAAAACACACAGCCTTTTCTATTTCGGTTATGTGGGTGCAAACAACTTGCCTCTCTTGATGCACAAGGATTAGTTTGATATGTATGTCTAACTCAAATACAACTTTGTGTTCGAAAAAATTCTAAGTTAGACATGTAACTAGTGCAAAAAATAAACATGGAAGCAAATCAGAAAACAGGAGTTCACCATGCTCACAGCGTAAGTTTACATTTTAACATGATGCCTCTAGACCCTGTAGAAAGCCCCTGTCACTTTTTTCTTGCCCCATTCCCCCGCCTCCCTTGGCGCCATAACACAAAGAAACCAAACAACATGCAGACATGTACGATAAACATAAAAACTATACTAATTCATATTCTAAGCAAGAAATGGTAGATCAATGTGAAGTTAAACCAAGACTAGAAAAAATTGCGGTACCTAAAAAGCTGTTTTTCGTAGTTGTCCAGCGGATTCTGAAAGAAAACAAAATCTGTAGTTACTGTTTTAGATTTAAACAACAAATTTCTTGTATAATTTCTTACCAGACTGAACTGGGTGTTTATCAAAGGCCTTCACCATAAAACTGTGTAGGGGCATTTGTGTCTCATTGACTTTCATCTGAAGTTTGTGTCAGATAAGTAGTGAAATAGTTTCGGCAAAACAAACCTTTCCGGCCTGTTCAGGCTTGCCAGCTTTTAAGTGAACATAAAACGCATGATGGCCGCTTGTTGTCGCCTCATCTGTAAAAAATGAAGATTGTTGTTCAAGCAATTGGTCTTGACATGTAAATAATTTTGTAATGTACTCGTCCTGGAGCCTTGTAATTTCTGTCACTTTATTTCTACAAATTCTGTCTTTAAATAGCTTAAAGTACACAATGTGTGTCCCTAAGGAGTTTACTCATGAGTGTAAACCTTGACCTTGAATTGATCTTGAGCTTCAAGTTTTTCATAAAAAATTCAATTATGAGTTCATACCAATTTTTTTGAGGCTAGAGGATTGCAGTAAGATAACCACAAATCCAAGCTTGAGGGAATTTCGACGAAGTTATTGCTATTTGATTTTGTTAATTTTTGCGCTGATTTTTTGTCCTCTCTATTAGTTATTGCACGGCCAAATACTGCTTCGTGACGTCACGTGGTTGGAAAACCAACATTTCGGCTAATATTGACAAAAAGAAAGAAGAAAGGGGGAAATACTATAGCGCAGGCTTTTCCAACAACATCAACTGCAAAGCTAATTCTAATACTCGTGGATAACCATGCATAAATTACGTTTCCCCGAAACCCAATCGCCTAACGTTATCAGCTGCAATAGCTGTGTTCTCGCGACCATTTATCAGAACTTCTTCAAACTTTGTATTTGTGTTTATAGCTAATGGCAATGTTTTAGCTATCAAAAATTCAGTTTCGTGTCATCAGGACTTAAAACTACTTCAATGTAACAACTTCAGCGGCACTCAAGCAATACTTATAGTTATAATAGGTACTAGTAGGTACACAACAATTCTCAAAACCAGGAAGGCTAATGTGTTTAGTATTTCCCTACCCCTGCTAGGTAGCTAGCAAAATAATTATCTACCCCCTGGCGCCGGCACACCTAAAGCATGCTTTGTGGCCACTTTTCCTCATGATCATGTTTCGTACGATATCTCCGTCCATGGTTTTAATCTGCAGAATCGTATCGCTTATAACACAGAATGTATGAAGGGGAAAGAGCTTGAATATTTTATTTTTTCTTGAAGATTGGTGTTTTTAAAGTGAATTTGGAGTTTGGTGAAGTTTTTTTGGAAGTTTAAAAGTTAATTTTGAATTGAATATTTGATGTGAAAACGCCAAACCGTCCTGAAACCAAAGCTGTACTAGTCCCTTGCCAGGAGGAACGGTTTGCTGATTTTACTCAATATTCTTCTTATTCAAATATCTTTTTCAACTTCCTCACTATCCAACAAAACTTTAGTTGTACTCCCGCCTTAAGTTGACTCGCCCGACTGATTCGAGCACTCACTTTCCTGTTGTTAATTTTTTTATTTCAAACACGTTTTTTGAAAAGGACTTCGTATGAGAGTGTTGAGCGAACCAACAAGAACAAAGACCAAAAGAAAAAATACAAAATAACACCAGAATCCGCCAGTGTTCACACGTTAACAAAACTTGAATGCGCATGACCGGAATAAGTTGAGCAAGTTCATCTTTTGTGCGGTTTGTATTTTGCGAGAACTCGTCTCTCGCGAGGTGTTACCTGTTACGGAAACATTAAACACGGCAAATGGAAACTTAACAGGTCTTTGCTGAGTTCTCAGGCAAACGACACAACAAACATTAGAGACCTTAAGCAAGAGCCGTCCGTGTTGCCACGGAGGCGAACCGGAAATCGAAAACCAGTAGTTGACGCATACTTGCACACGCCATGCGGCCGTGGTGGTTGTCACGGAGGCAGCCAAGACGTTTTTCACCTCCGTGACGATCACCACGACCGCATGACGTGTGCAAGTACGCGTCAACTACTGATATTTGATTTCTTGTTGGACTCCGTGGAAAAACGGACAGCTTGTGCTTAAGGTCTCTACTAACTCCTCTCAACGAACTGGGTTTAGACGTTGAAAAAAGATTTCAAGGTTCTGTGAACGAGTCTTGTCATACTCACCAAGCTCAATCTTCTGGCACATTCTTCGGGTTTGCTGTTTTATCAAGGAAAGTTTTTTTACTTATTTGATTTTAGAAACTGTCTGCTGATTATAATTTAATAATCCCAATTAAAGCTCTGTTGTGGGCCCGGTTCCTCAAAACCCTGACTAACTTAACCCTGGATTAGGACGAAATTCAAAGAATAGTTTCTTCATAAGTAAAGCTTTGTTATGCTTATAGAATACTGATCAGATTTACCAACAAAACGAACAAGTCAACCCAAACATTTCTTCCAAAAGCAAGCTCCACAAGGTAGGAAACAGAGACATTGGTTAAAAAATGGATTAGCAATAATCGGGTTTTGAGGAATCGGGCCCTTTTTTGGTAATTCTGACAACTACATTTCGTCAAAAATTCCCAAACCACGAGCATTTTACCCAATGAAAGTAAAGCCGAAGTCTTGCGTACTTAACTTACTTAAGAAAAATAATTATACACTACTGACAATGCTAATTAAGCGACTTGCCGGAAAATGATGTGCTTAAGAAATTTTTTTTGACAATTGCTTTTACTCTTATATAAGCTAGAACTTTTGGAAAAAAAAAATTCCTGTTAGGAACTTCAGCAAAAACTTAGCGTAGAAGCCATCAATGTTTTCATTCGCAATTATTATTATACTAAGAGGGAAAATAGAGCAATGTTCCGATATATATACATCTAGAATCCTAACGCTGACCATTTTTTCTAGACAGTTTACCAGAGTTGGTGAAAACCTGGCTTAGGTCTCTCTCCTCTTTTCTCGTAATACAAACTCTCTGGGTGTCTTTTACAATACGACTACGGACGTGGAACCTTTGTCATAGCATGACGATGTTGTACAGAGACTCAAAGCTACAGGACACTTACCAGTAACTTGGCAATGTAGTTCTTCGCACTTGTCTTCTCAAATTCGTTGGAATCGGACCCATTCCACTGTAGAGCAAAATGAATTTGTAGCAAACTAAATAAAAAATGGAAGACATAAATATATCCTGTCTGTACGGGTCCCCTGAAAAGGCAGAGCTAATCGAGAGCTCTAGGGTCCGCTAATAACTTTCAGCGACAAAATATTTGGACCAGAGGAAAATACAAAACTGTGGCTTGTTAGGCTGGGTTGTCAATATTGACAAATACGTCACCCCATATAAGCGCGTTCGAGAGCATCAAAGGATGAAAAATGAAAAATTACAACACAGAAGAGCTAAATAAAAAGAGCGAAAAACGGGAGTGGCAGAGCAAGGAGGCGGTGTTTAATTTATTAGTATGTAGCTTACTTATCGGCTACAAGTATTCTCTTAGATGAGATTCCAGAAATTCACTTCGCGCCGAACACAGATAACCTGGGAGATTTTAACCGGTTTCTCTTTTTGTGCCCTCAGAGGCAAGACCATACTCTAGATGCCTAACTCGGGGTGTAATGTTCTTTTATATACTTTACCTGGTAGATTTGGTTTCCCAAATCCAGGATGAACACGTCGTCCTTACTTAAACAACCTCTCAAGAGCGGCATTTCTTTCACCTCCATTTGGTTTCTCTTTTAGGAAAGAGGAAGAGACATGTTTAAATGACTTGAACTGTTTTCGCCCGTTACATTATAACACATTATAGAACAATGGAAATATAACGCGCCTTCTGATTGACTGTGGTGACGCACTCTAAATATTTGAATAGACTGAGTCCGCATACTTCATCGGCTATTTGTAAGACTTGTTTTATAAAAAAAATATAAAACTCGTTTAACTGCTTTGTTCTTTGGCAGAAACACTTGTAAATGTACTTTTAAGTTCACTCAAGAAGTGCGAGAAAAACTCGCGGCTCATTTTACCAAGCACTATAAAGTTCACGCTTGTTTCTATCACTGAACAGACTAGCGCGCGCGCGCGCGTTTTATAATTCTGTAATACAACTTCATACAAACTAACACAATGAAGCCGGTGCTAGCTGCGCTGTTTGTCCTCCCCCCGCCCTCCCCCTGTCAGTTCTCCTGCGTTTTACGAGTATTCAAGCTATAGCTACATTGATCACAAGAAAGTTTAATAGACCCTGCAACCGAGGAGGGAATTTAGGCCTTCTAACACTAATAACCGATCAAAACATTAAACACTTGTTGTTTAGTCCCAAGGGAAAGAGTTAGTTCTGTTTTCCCTAGAATCCCGATTTTTCCCGAGACGAAGAAACAGGACTCGAGGGAAACAAAACTAGCTTGTTTCTCGAGGGACTATACAATTATTGCTTTGTTATATATTTAGAGTTTCCCTTTTCGGCGATTTAGCAGAAGAAGTATGATAAATTTGGTGGACGAAACAACATTCTTTAGTTTCATCATGGTTTAATGCTAACATGTTTCGAGGCGTCTCGCCTCTTCTTCGGAGTGTGGCTGTTACCTAATTGAACTAAATGATTTAAATACAATCTAAAGACAATGTAAAAAATACTGTGATATTAACTAAATCTCCAAGGAGAGATTAACATGCATAAATTGATGGTTAAGATTTAAATTGACCCATTTTATATGCATTCTTTTAATTTGATCGAAAAGCTATTTCCATGGTCTATTATTTCGAAGCACTCGCTAGACCAGGCTGCTCGGCATTCTTCTGATTGTATAAGGTGTTTAAATACGTGAGACGACCTGTCTCTAAGGTACTCGTGAACGCGTGTGCCGAAATGTTGACGGATTTCCCCGACACAGTTTCCCTTTTATTGAAAATTTTTTTGGTGATGTGTTCGGCGCGCGGGCAACAACTGCGCAATTTCATTTGAATTTGATGAGGAGCACGTGACAAAGAATCAACCAATCTCAGTGCTCTCTTTGTTGAGTGAAAGTCTAGGTGTATAAAAATGATTCTTAATCCTTGAAGAAAAAACTAGAGGATAAAGCAAACTTGACAACAATTCCTCTAAAAGTTCTAAGTTGTTTTGTCATCGTCTCACCTTACTATGGAACTTCAGCAGTCGCTTGGTGTAGTTTTGAAAGGTGATGGGCTTGACACGGTTAAACCCTGATTCGTACCTAAAAGAAAACATTTAATTGAGCAAGCGTTAAAATCACCCATTGTATTCACTTGACCACCTAAATTCATCACAACCATGCAGGCCCGTCGGAACGAAACTGATATGGGGGTTGGGAGTATAACATAGAAGCTGAGTCAGCGTTTAATTCAAAGTTATTCTTACGTATAAACTGTGAATAACCCCCTCCCCCCTTCCAATGGGTCTGTCGTGTACTAGAGATGAACGGTGGTGATGTGGCCGAGCGGTCGGCTTGTTCGACTCGTAATCCTAGGATCGCGAGTTCGAGCCCCGGTCAGACCACTGCGTTGTGTCCTCGAACAAGACACTTTACCCGACTTTGTTCCAGTCGACTAAGCTGACAAGACACTTTACCCGACTTTGTTCCAGTCGACTCAGCTGTATAAATGAGAACCAGTTCTGCTGGGGGCTCATTAAAATTATGTAAACAAAGGTCGCAAATTCGAGCCCCGGTCAGACCACTGTGTTGTGTCCTTGAAAAAGACTCTTTATACAATTTGTTCAAGTCGATGGATTAGTGTCCTATCCAGGGGAAGTTACTCAAAGAGTATATATGTGTAAGTGTACACACTTACCAGCAATGTTATACTTGTATGGTTAGAAATATTTATCCTCCCTCAAAGAGTGTTTAGTTATAATATATTATAATAATCAACTCCCTCCAAGAGTATGTCTTTGTGTTTAAAGTACTCACCCTCCCTCTAAGAGTGTGTCTTTTGTATTAGTGTTTAAAGTACTTACCCTCCCTCCAAGAGTGTGTAGTTTGGAAAGTATCCTTTAAACCGTGAGCTCTCGTGGCCTTGAATCTCTCTGTGCTGCACTGCTCTTTCACCGAGCTAAACACAAAACACAAAATGAAACTTAAACTATTGTCGTTAATTGTATAAAGGATTTTGATAACTGTTCACAATGCATATGTCTAAATGTTTTTATTTCTAATTGCTTTTTTAAACACAAATTTTCTAGATGTATATAGAAAAAGATGGTGGTTGCATGTTTACCAAAACGCCTAGGATATCTTTAGTTGCTTTAAAGAGGTACTTGAAAGGTAATAGCTTTGTTCTGTTCTAAAAATTGCCTAATAAAGATTTGAAGTTTCAAGAGACTATCGGTGCATTTTTATGACGAATGTTTTTGCTATGAACTCTGGGTAAACATGTTGACTTCAAAAGAAAAAGATTGCGACGTGTACATATTTTTACGCGAATTCTAGTATTCGTTTGATCTTTTAATGGAAGATTTAAACCTTCAAATATCGTAACTAGTGCCGTGAAAAAATGAGTTCCAAAATGTTTTATCTCTCATTGTCCCTCATTATATTATGGTAGGCGAACAGCCGCAATCTTTTCCCTTTAGGTTCGCATTTCGCAAAGTATTGTAGTAGGAATACAGCCTCCATTTTTTTCTTTTTCGGGTTCGCAAAGTATTGTGGTAGGCCTACAGCTGCCAGGTTTTTGCCTTTTGGGTTTGCAAAGTATTGTGGTAGGTTTACAGTCGCCATCTTTTTTTTTTCCTTTTCGGGTTCGCAAAGTATTGTGATAGGCCTAAAGTTGCCATCGTTTTTCCTTTTCGGGTCATCAACCAAAATATTGTGGTTAGAAAAAAAAAGTATTGGTGTAGGTCTATAGTCGTTTTCTTTCTGTCTTTTTGGGTTCGCAAGTTATTGTGGTAGGCTTACAGAAGCTATCTTTTACGGAAGGGCGATAAACTTACGGTCATGTCAAGCTCCAACATTTTGCACGCCACAAATTGGTACTCATCTTCCGTGGAGCTCTCGCCGATCCAACAGTGGACATGGTATTCATAATCCTGTCAACAATAATAATAATGTTAATAATAATGTTTAGCATTTCTAGGGCGTTAACAGGAAAAGGGGTCCTTCAATCGTTTTGCAAAATTTAGCCAAAAGTAATTTTGCGCGTGCAACATTTAAAATCCCCACAAGACTCAACGCTGGCAACTCGTCAATGCCATTACATAGACTATAATTATAAGAAACCTGCAAAATGCTTGGCAACTCAAATTTGCTCTTTAATTAGATTTAAGACTTTCAAGACTTGACTGGAACTTAATCAAAAAGCTGAATGGCTTAAGTTTCGCTCTAATTTCACGCTACATTTCTATGCTCGTTTGAATTTTTGTTTTTTTTGGTTCACTGACCACACACATTGTACGGTAGCACTTCAAACTAAGTTCAAATAATATAGACTAGAGAGATTGAAACGACCAGCCGAGTTTTTGTCACAGAAAAAACCACTATCTCGAATTTTTGGCTTTTGCGCAGGCCCGTTTATCAGTGCTATTTTGTTTTTTTTTCTTTATTCTTAAAGCTAGTATTGCTTAATTCTTAATTCAACCATTAATTGATCTAATCCCTTGACAGAAGCAAGCTCGAAGTAGTTTGATTCGCTCTTTAAATTATTCGATTCTGTTAGTTCCACGAGACCCTTTTCCTGTTATTTGTCTTCATTTGTATGGCGCTTTTTTCCATATGTATAGATGTTCAAAGGCGCTAGTCAATGATTTGCAAACGACTGGTATTAAGGGTCTTAGATATACGGCTCATAGCTCATAGTTATATTCACTAATAGTTGCCCTCAGTTAGAAGAAGAGACAGACCACAACACCGGGATCACCCTACTCTTTGTCGACAAGTGTTGTGGGTTTCTTTAAGTCCCCCGATAGGAGACCGTGAGACTGGACCTACGGTTTAACGTCCTTATCCGAGAAGACGCGAAGGTCTAACCGTTGCAGGTGTTGGAGAAAAAGCAGCACCTCAGTTATTATAAGACCCTGCACGCAGACTGTCGCCTTAGTAACTGGGTAACCAGGCGGCGGTTAAAACAAACGATCCTACGTCTTAAACCCTTCACTTCAGTCAGCTACTGCTAAACCCCGATAACTCGAACATTCGGTAACTTGAACCTCCCACTTACTCGAACAAAACTAATTTTTCCTTTGGATTTGCCTCATAAATTAAGGGTATTTTGAACCCCTCTAACTCGAAATCCCGATATTTCGAAGTTAGGTCGAACCCCAATAACTCGAACCTTCTTTAACTCGAACTCCTCTCTAACTTGATGCAAAACTGGTTTTCCCCTTGGATTTGCCTAACATGTGTAATTTCAACCCCTATAACTTGAAACCCCGTTGATACCGAGTATCAACTTCTTACTTCTCCTAACATAACACCTACCAAATAAGGCATTTGGTAATAAGAAAATGAGAATTGATCAAACAACGAAAAAAGAAAACTTATCCTAAACTTTTTCCATTAAAATTAGGGCTCTAGATGGAAAAATTTGCTAATACAACTGGAACTGAAAGGGTTTATGTAATAATTATAAAAAAATTTTATTAACGCTTTCATTAGAAGAGAAGGAGATCTTTTAAAATTGTTGTTGGAGTACATAAATCTTTAATTTTAGCTGAATTTTTTGACATTCGTTGGTGCTAAAACCCGAGAAGGGGTAGGAGGGAAGGGGAGGGTAGGGAGACAAGACTGCGCTCCAAAAAGTTTATTGTGGGGGTTGAGCACTAGGTTGTAGTCTCCTTTGTAAATATTGCCTTTGCTCTTAGCTAAAACGATGACAGGGGAGAACTTAAGGGGATGACGGTCGGGGGAACTGAGGGTAAGAAATCCCCATTATTCTTAGTGAAGGAGGGTGGGGGTGGGGAGTGTGTGGTAGGGGAGATGTGGAGGGTTGCTTACCGTTTCTATAGGAAGCTTCTTGTAAGTGTTTAGTACTAGATAGGAATCGCCTTTGAAGAAGTGGCCTTGGTCCTTAATTGGAACATCTTCAATCTGAAAAAGTAAAGTAAGTAAAGCAAGGTAGTGCGTTTATACAATGATCCGTTTTCCCCCATCGGACCGGAAACATACTTTAACACATCAAAGTGGTCCATGTGTACTGGTACTCATTTTACCGACCCCGGCTGCAGAGAGATAGAAAGCTGAGTGGCCTTAAGCGGGACGGAGTTGATCCGATTCTTGCTACCCAGCACAACTTTGGAAGCCTCGTTTCCTTTCAAAGTATTCTATTTATCAATCGAAAACTTTCAATGGTTATTAACTTTACGACGCTCTATCAAATTTTGGATTCATTTTGTCTCAATGTTGAAGTTTGAATTATGAACAAAGACATTGCAAATGTGAACAAAGACGTCATACTGAAATCCATCTATAAACTGATACCCGAAACAAGGAAGCATAGAACTGTTAACTGACAGCTGTTGTCTAATTAGTAGCATATGATTTGGTAGTTTAAGTAAGCATAACATTTTGTAGTTGATTAATTTAAATTGAATGTTGTTTTCTGATTTTAATTATGGTGGCCTAAAACACAGGAGTGGGGATCAGCATTTGCCCCAGAAGGAATAGGGTAGTTACCACATTATAATACATTGATTTAGCCTAGGAGGTCATTGTTCTAACAATCCAAGTGACAATTCGAAAACTAAGTACAGTTAGAAACTCTTTATCCCATTTTGTTGTGAAAATAAGTTAGCGATAAATTTATCATAAGTTACGGGTTTTGGTGAATTTATAGATATTATATATCAGTGCAATTTTTGCCGCTTGTTTCTCAAACGGAAGTCAATATTACAAAGTTTGAGAAAGAAATACCTTGAGTTGGTTGACCCTCCAAACCTGAAGACCGACTTTTTTTCCCGCATCTTTCCAGGCTTTCTCTGCGTCTGCTGCTTCCTTTGTACTCTGTATTAGACAAGAACATAACAGATCCGTCCCTACCCCTGTGAAATAAATACTAATCTCTGGGGTGGGGTTAGTTTGTGTCTACATGCATGTGTGTTTCTAAGCTTTTGATGTACTTGGTGGAACATAGGTAACACTTTAACACAAAACTATGTGAAACTATAGAAAAGCTTCATCGATTATTTTTTTCTGTTAGTACTGTATATTGTTTTGGGGAGTCAGGATGGCTGAGCGGTTAGCGCACGTGCCTCCCACTGCTGTGGACCCGGGATCGAGTCCTGGGTTCCGCATGTGGGCTAAGATTTGTCGATCTCAATCTGACTCCGAGGGTTTTTCTCCGGGCTCTCCGGTTTTCCTCCCTCAACAAAATCGACAC
>JAOBAT010128587.1:0-12655 GCA_026413305.1 Hydrozoanthus tunicans
GGGAGAGTATAAATATATGATGAGTGTTTCGAATTAATTTCTTGTATGCTAAGCAGATACATCACGAATGTGCGCGCAAAAGCAGATGCCCGCTATGGAATCTACCAATGACGTCATAACAGTCATATCTGCCACGCCCTGATAAATTTCATTGAGTAAACTAGAAAGCACTGGATTGGAAACAATCAGACCAGGCCGGCGAAGAGCCGATGGACAGGTAAAGTATTTTTTTAAAATGTCATTATAGGGAAGCAGGAAGTCGTTTAAAATATATGTACTTCTAAAAGAAATACTGATGTGGCGGCACTGAATAAAAATAATGGTTGATTTGTTTCAACATCAGAGGCACATCTCAGCACAGCCGTTTGCAACGTAACGGAGCCACGGAGAGCCGGCCTGCTGAATGTACTATAATGCTTTCAGTACGGTCAACTTTGACATAAAATTCTTGTCTTCCTCAAATCTCTGATCATGAGATTTCATCAGGCCCATTCAACTTCTGGTGAAACAAAGCAAAGAAATCAAATAGCGAGATGAATAAAGATAAAAGAAAAAATTAAACAAAGCAAAAAAAAAAACCCGAGTAAATAAACAAATGAATCGATTAAACTCAAGAAAGGCGAAAGCATTAAATCAAATAGAGCAGAAAAAATTATGAACTTTTAAAAAATCAGAATTAACAAAGCTTATATAAGCTAAAACAGAATAGAGAAAAAGAAATTGAGGTAAACAAATAAAATGGAGTAAAGATTCCGTTGAATTTAATCAAATAACAGTACGTTAAAGTCAATTAGAGTAAAATTAACGAAGGACAACACGTCGAAAAAATAAAACTGATAAAAAGCGAAATAATGGTGATGATTTAATTTAATATGTGTTCTGACAGTCATTTACGTGATAAACTTACAACTCAGCTCAAGACGCAGAGAGCCATAGCACAAAAAACGCAGTTTCAGTCGTGCAGTGAAAACGTACGTAGTACGAACGGGTTGTTGCGGAAAGCTCGGTTTTCCGTCGAGACTCAACAAGTTTTTGACTGGCTTGTGGGTGATATTTTATCATACTGTCTTATGATGTCTGATAATTTTTGCAAAAGCAGAAACTGTCTCGCCGTCTACTGTCTAAAATAATGCTGGACTTCCAACAACATAGTTTGACAAACAGACACCTTAAAAATACCAACTCAACATATGAAATGATAGTTAATTGTTATATTCGAACGACACGTTGCTTGCTTATCAAAAAGAAAAAGATAGGACAAAAACTACTTCATTGCTAAATGCTATCAACACGCTATTTTTATAAGTTAAAAACTTTATTAAGAACAGTTAACATTGTTGAAAAAGCTAGCAGAGGCTCCGGTTCGTTGCTGTGTTTTTTTTAAAAAAAAGAACTTTGATGTTTACAGCGCCGTACGGAGGTGGGGGGTCCCCCTAGGCAAAAGTGCGCACTGAATAAAATTGTGTTTGAAAACGCAAAGTTTGAAAAATAAAAAAAATGCTATTCTATGCTATGAACATATAGTTACAGAGCTAAAAATAAGATTTTCTGATGAGCATAAAGGACTCCTCTCAGTTCAGAAGTTGATTCCTGCTGATTTATCTAAACTGACCGACAGTCGTGTGGACGAAATTGAGTTGCATCATGGAAAACTTCTCACCCTCACTGAGAAAGTCAGCCTGGGACAAGAGGTGAGAAAGTGAAAAAAGAGCTATGAAGTGGTGCGAGATGAAGGCTAGCCTACTTCCATTTATTCAGCTCTTTCCGACTGCTGTCCTGTAGCATATCCAGCACTTTACAAAGTCTTCGCGATTTTCCTGACCCCGTGCACCCCAGTTGGTAGTGTGTCCTGTGAGCGCTTGTTCTCAGCTCTCAGCCTCTTAAACTATGGACACTCTCCATGATGACAGAAGAACGGCCGCGGGACTGTACTCATTCCACAACCAGATGAGGCTTATGCAACGAAGAGTAACTGGAGGCATCTTGCCAAACGAAGTTTTTTACTAGTTTTAGATAGTTCTTGGCTTAACATTTAAGGCTTTACATGTAAATAAATTTATTACCCACTGATAGATATTTAGAAATGACAGCTTTAGTCTGCGATAATGCACTATAGACGGAACTCTCAGCTGTGTTCCCGTGTCATTGTGCTTGTTTGCAAGCTTTTGAGCTAGCACTAGCAGCACTATGGACTTCATGTCTTTTCTGGATTCACTGCAAGATTTGATTTAAGTATATGTACATTTTATTTCGTTCCTAGTTTCGATGTTTTTAGGAACAGGACTTTTAAGATAAATTTACCTCGGTTGTTATTCAGGCAGTCGGTTGATTAATGAGGCGCAGATTCGCAAGTTTTGTATAGCCTGGGCTGACTGAACAGTTACAGCCCGTTATTAAAATACTAATTATCAAAGACGATTAGTAAATTTAGCTTGCAAATAAAAAACTTTGGGGAAAAACCAGTAATTTTGTCCCACCCTCCCCTCTCTCCAAAAATGTTTGCCTTTCCCTAGCCAAAAATAGCTACGTACGGCCGTGGTTTAAGGGAAGAAATCAAAACGGTATTTTTAAGGAACCCAATTTTGTCGGGGGAGGTGGTGGGTGGCGGCACATACCCCCCTACCCCCCTACCCCACCCCTCCCCACTTTTTCAGAGCTCAATTTCTCAAAACCTTTTTTTAGGGGTATTTGTTTTTATTGTATTACGGACTCCTCTCTCCACAAAGAAGGCGCTGGTGCAAGCACTTTATCAATATCTTTATTAATAAACTTGATATTTGCTCTTGAAATTCAGCTTTTTCAGAAAAGGGTGGTGGGTGGCGGCACATAATACCCCACCCCCTTAAATTGGGCTCCTTGGAGGTACCGCTGTTTAGACCTTTTCCCTAACCTAGTTAACAGTACAGAATGAATATAAAAATGATCCACAGTTTTGGGCCTGGGAAAATCACTGGAAATTATCTCGGAAAGATGACTCGATCAATGAATCCATGATAAATCGGGGAGGATAAATTTCTCCCGCCAAGCAACGAGATTTATTTTGATCAATTGTGTAATACACCAGCCAAACAAGCAACTCGCTTTCTAATATAATTCCAATACATTTTTTGCAAAACATTTGACTTGTTTTTATTCGATTTAAACCAAACGTAAAAGTAAAAACAACTTTAGGCTTAAATCGCCAAAATAGATAAGAACAATGAGTTCCGGCCAAATTTTCTGGTTCTTATAAAGAAAAAGATTGTTTCAGTAAATTTTTAGTTCGGCACATGAAAAGCTCGCTATTTAAAAGTTCGTCATTTATAGATTCAATATTACATTCATCTGCACAAAAACAGCTCAAAGTATTCATTTATCAGTTTTGACATATTATTATGATAATCTGTTTATTTATTTTCAATAATCAAGGCGCTCTGGCGGAACAATTCCTATTGTTGTGAGCCACGGAGGCGTGCAAATCTTTCCGCATACAAGATGTAAAGTATAAGGTCTATTTTGGTTGTATACTTAACAAGTTTCTTTGTATCTGAACTGAACGAGGGATCATTAACGTCGTTTTATCTTTTTCATCTTTTTTGTCTTTCTTCCACCAAAGAAGAAGAAGACGTTAACAAACCTTTGGAACCGAAGGCATAACAGCTTGAACTAAATTTGAGTAGTTTTGGTTGTTTCTACTCGCTTACAAATTTAGTGATGGATCTCTGGCGCGCGGCCTTAAAATTGGCTATGAAAACAAAGTAACAACAGGAAAACGAATTAAAAATGAACAAACAAACAAACAAACACAAACACTTTTAAAACACACACAAACAAAGTCACTAAATAACTGTTTTTAGCATGTATGTTGTTTTATAATTGCAAGCAGTAGCTTAATCCTAATATAATCCAACTTATACCAGTGCGCTTGAAACTGACGAGAGATTTCTTTGTCTTTATCAGGACTGAAACACCTGTTTTATTGTCAAAAACGAAGCCAAAAACCTAGCAAAATTATTTACAGATGTGAACATCTGTTCAGTACGACCAAAAAAGAAATCAGTAACAAATCAGTAACAAAAATACTTTGCCACTTTTTACAAACACTTAAAAGTTCAAAGTCTAAAAGAGAGAAAACGTGTGCTTTTAGTTATGACATCCAAAATAGACACTGTAAGCGGACCAAACCGCTCTGCCACGTCTCCGTGACTTCTTAATCTCAATTGCCCCGATAGAGCCCTTGAACTAAAAGAGTGTGCCCAGTTTTCAAAGTAACGGATCAAGTGGACGCCTCGTAAGATAGTTTTCAGTGAAGACGGGGACTTGACAACGTTTAAAATCTACTTTCAACTTCACTGTTTTTGTGCAAAATTGCAACTAAATGTCCACCTGAAAACTTATCGCGACCTTTTTCGTTTTTCGTGTTACCTAGAAAATTAGTAATAAGGTAGTTAAGAAGCATATCCTGCTACAGGAAGCTTAAAGAGAGTACAACAAGTTGGATATTGTGTTGTGGTAACCGGCGCTGCTCAAAAGGTTGTGAAATTACACCAGAACTCTCTCAACTGTTCTCAT
Source organism: Hydrozoanthus tunicans (assembly GCA_026413305.1). NCBI lineage: Eukaryota > Metazoa > Cnidaria > Anthozoa > Zoantharia > Hydrozoanthidae > Hydrozoanthus > Hydrozoanthus tunicans. The sequence continues at coordinate 4,552 of JAOBAT010128587.1, forward strand.
AACATGCCAACGGGGTTAATGACGCTTTTAACATAGACGATAATAACTTAGCGACACTAAAGCTTACTGAGGTAAGTGTCATTCGTCTGTAGAATGACGTGGCAAAGGGAATAAACCTTCCTGAGACGCGACGAAGCACGACTGAAAAGCATGTGTATCTTGGCTTGATGAAACCAACCTTACGAAGCGCCTTCTGCTCATCGAAAGTTTTAATTGGAATTATATCCGTCAAAACCGAACGCAACGTTATCAGCTAGTAAACAGGCCCGTAGCCAGCGTTTTTTGCCGGAGGATGTGATCGAAGAAGCTAAGAGACAGACCAAACGAGCGCCGAGTCTCCAGGGGGTCCGGGGGACACCCCGAGGAAGTTTAAAAAGCGGAAAAAAAAAAGAAAAATAGACAGGCCAAGCCTTACAGTGCCTATGACATGAAATATCTATTTACCTCAATGGCAAGACCTTGTTGAAAGAGGAAAAGTGTTGAAAATATTTTCGGTTCTTAACATTCAATGTTTTCAAGTGATGACGTCACTCCATGTGCAGGGTAATTTTCCGTTTTTTGAAATTAACAATGACAATGATAATTATCACTACTCTGAAGAAAAGCCCGAGATACTTTGAGTTAAATTCATTCAAAGGTTAAGGATTTGCAGCAGTTACTATCTCGAGAGCCATGAGAGATTTCGACATACTACATTTTTCAACACTACTCCTCATTTTAATAGCAAGGTCTCTGGGGGAGAAGGAGGGGGGGGGGGGGGGGTGGGGGTTCGCACCCATTGCACCCTCCCTTCCTATGGGCCTGTCGGTCTTCATGTTGGCTAACAGCCATAAAGGGGTCTTGTATATATGTAGTTGCAGGTCTAGGCGTCCGTAAACCGAAGCAATTGTTCTTTTCACACCGTAATTTCACCGCAAACTACACGAGTTGAGTTTAGGCCTTTTTTGAAGACTACCACTTGCTATCACCAATTGACTTTAGACGAGTAGTTACTTAAAGTTGGTAATTGCCGTAAGTTTATAAACGAGCTAGCTACACAAAAAATTAATGCTGCGTGCTAAAGAACAAATGAGTTTTTGCCCATGCGTCTGACGAAGTGAAAGCCCAAAAATTCAAACCCTGTTACTGTAAAGAGTAAAAAAAAAAATTTTGTTTCATACCTTGAACCAGTATTCGCTCAAAAATATGGGACACGGTGGCAAACCGTGAACAAAAAATGCTATTTTCCGCCACCGCTTGATGAAATCTTGACCACCGACCGCTCAAAAAGGAGTGTTAACGCTGTTCCGAAAACCGACCGAATTAAAAAAGGTCAAATCTCCAAAAACACAGACTATAACAGGCCACTATACAGATATATAGGAAAACATGATTTCGCTAGCAACTGACCCTAACACGCTTAACACCTCACCGCTACTAGATTGGTTTCGAACCATGCAAAACATGTGTGCCAAAATTTTACTATAGCATAGTGTGCAGGCGTTCGAGTAATTTTTTAGTTGAAAACGCGAAGTAGTAGTAAGACAGAGAGGCTAGATTGATCCTTATTCATTAAGAAATTCGCAGACACGTTTTCCTGATTTCTCGCAAACGAAGCTAGTTTGGACTCGGCTGCAAGCCAACTGATTTAGATAAATTTTAACTTCTAGATTTGTAAAAGAATATAATATAAATTAATGATCTGACCTATATAATGAGATTAATTACTGTTTTTGGAATTGCAAGCATTGCCCGAGATTCCGGTCTCTTGTTTTTAAAAGCATTCAACGCTCAAGAACTTTTTCTTTTTTAACTTTTGAACTTACAAAGTTTAACTTCTTGATGATTATAAAAGCATACCCAGAAATGTCTTGGGATATCTTACTAAGATTAATTTAATGACAACAAGAACTTTTGTTAAGCGGGTGAGAATCTTTATTTGCTCCCCCCTGGATCAATCGCAGGTTAGTCTCCGGAAGAACTGGTGGTACTCATTTAACTTATACAGCTGAGTCGCCTGGAACATATCTTGTTCAAGGACACAATACAATGGTCTGACGAGGGGCTCTAGGAATATGGGTGGAACACGCTAACTGCTCGACCACTGCGCCGCCGACTTTAGGGAAAAGACGCGGGGATAAAGTTTCTTAGCTCTAAGCCAGTCAAATAATCCGTGTTTCATTCTTGCTTTGTCATTGGAGTGAATCTCTTGTTTTGGATTTCGGCCCGTAGCCAGGCGAGGGCGGTGGGAGGGAAAGACTTGCAGCCCGTTTTTTTGGCTACAATTAAAAGCCATCCCTAAAATTAGCTGGTGAAGCCTTTTGATAATTCTGGAAGAATCATCGTAGATTTTAAGTCCCCTCCCCTCCCAGACTGGGTACAAACTAGTCTCGGGGTTTTCACACAACTAGGCACAACCTTGGTAAACTGGCGTGCTTATATTTAAGTATACAATGATGAGCAACTTCTTCGCACCGACAGACGATTGAAATTTGTTTCAAATAGCATACATTGGAGCAGCCAACGGCCTTAAGATTACTTCATTGGCTGGCAATACAAAAAACTGTACTTCGTGCGTCAGAAATTGATACCCAGTGACTGATCTTTCAAAGTGTTTGCGGACGAAGAGACACGGAATTGCGGAAGCTTTAAGAATCAGCTACACGTTGTGTCCTGCTCAAACCAACCCAGACAAGATTCTGTGCTTGTATTTTGTTATTTATATCCGTAAGAACAGCGGAAAATGTTTCTTTTGAAGGCAATGGCGGAAAATTATTTATTCTAGAGGAAAACGCGTGCTTGTTTTGAAGCATTGTTCGGTGTCGCCGTAGCACGCTCCCGGCCCGTCTTTTTCCTTTAGTTTCGTTTGTTAAAAGCTTCCTCCCAGCTGATTGTAGTTTGACGTTACAGAAGAGCTTTTGTTTTTGTAGATGCTCCTGTGAATAAGCGATAATAAGAATGTGATAAGCGCTGGTTCTGTGACAACTCTTCAGTCGCGACAACATTAACTGTAAATAACGCATGCGCTCTACCACCCGTGCTTCAAAAGTTTTTTGTTCTTTGGCGGTGTTTACACGGTATTTTTCCGGTACAAGTTCATCCCGGTTCCATACAAATTACTGCATGCGTTTACATGATACTTAAAATTTTCATGCCGGAATGGCTTGATCATGTATGAACTCATCCCGCGGTTCTCGCACCGGGTTGAAAACTTCGTTCCGAAAAGCAGTCTCGATGCGGCATCATGTTAACACCGCCTTAGATAGCTAAGGAGCTGCACCTTCCTCCCTAGCTCCCCTCCCCTAACTTTTTTTTTTCTGAGGGAGTAAACCTCCAGATTCCTCGGTAAAAGACAACTGGCGCTTGTCCCCAATGCAAACATAAAGAAACTGAATGTGTTATCATTTATCATTTTCGCTATTAAAACTCTGCTAAATTGTTTTAAAATTTCAACATACAAACCTCGTTCAGTTGGTCGGTTTGTCCAATTTCTGCTGTAGGCCCCGTTTCAACCATATTGTTCTGTGTCGGTTTGCTCTCTACAAACAGTAACTCAGACTTCACTTTTTGGGGCCTCGTCAATCTCTTTAGTCTGTTTTCTTCTATACTTGCATAAAGATGAGCTCGATACCCTAATTGAATGATATCATATTGATGTCATAGTATGTTGACCATGGCGACTGACACACATATGCTATCTACCTCTTTCACGTTACCCGGCCAAAAAAATAACAGCAAGGACATGTAGTTTCAGTGATGCTATATAACATTTTGCATTATGAAAAAAAAAGTTACTTATCAATGTAAAAAGCAGTAGTAGTATAAGTATTACTGAGTGCTGGCAGTTCCTGTTAGTCACTTACTTGAGAATCTTTTTCCACCAATAGTTTCTACGTCAGTCTCAATCACATGACCACACCGACACACCCGAAACTCAGGAATTACCTTTTGCAATCAACAAAATGCTTTGTTAATAGAGGCATGTTGACAGTACCCTCGTTCTGATGGACGAGACTCATTGGGACCTGGTTAAGAGGGGGAGTCAAGATGTTTACCCCGGATTAAACGAGAATGCGGGTTGTATACAAGATGAGATATATTGCGATTTAAACCAGAATTTATTCGAAACGTTTCTTCTTTCTCTAACGAACTGACATTGAATGCGATAGTTTGATTCGTACGTTACAGCTTTTTTGTACTTGGCGGTGTAAACTGTTCAACTTTTGCGGAAAACTGTCGTGGAAAATTTTTCGGTAAACATTCGCGGAAAACTCCTGCGATAAACTCTTGACAAAAATTTTTCGCATAAAACTCGCGGGAAATTCTTGTGAAAAGTTCTCGCTGAAAATTCTAGCGGAGAACTCTTGTGTAAGCTCTCACGAATCAGTCAACTAAGCCAAAACTTCTGTTCAAGATTGAACATGTTGCAAGTTTGCAAGAATGTACGAGAGGCAATAAAAATTTGCGCGAGTTGGTGATTGACATCGGCTAGCGGTAGCCAGCCTATAATTATGCGTGCGATAAAAGTGATTGCTTTCGGAAGAGAAGTTAGTTTGCAGCGGGGAAGTTTTGCGAGGAAGTTGTGAGAAAGCGAGGCTCGCTCAAACATGTTAAACGCCGACAAGCTGATCATTCGGGGATTTAATTTTTCGCTTCAAGATGACAGCTCATCCAACCGACGGAAATCATTCTCCTAGTATGGGTCAGCTCTGTTATATGCAAATTCGTGTCGTTTTTCGATATGACTTGTAATTGAAATCTATTGAAATTATTTCGCTGACTTTCTTACCCGACCGAGTATGTTGGTTTTCGATGAGGTTGTTGATAAGTTGCCCAAGGTGGCAACGAAACCAAGCCAAGTTTCTGAGCTGAAAGGCTTGTAAAAGCGTGCACTGATGCTGTCTTCCTCTACATACTTCCCTAAACAATGGTCACTTTGATAAAAATTTCCACCAACAGTTAAAATATAGCGTTTGACATTGAATCTCACTCGCTTTCGTTGCAAAACCCGGTAAACCACTACAAAACAGATGTTTCAGCTCGCAGCACTTCACTTTCAGTATTAGAAACGACTAGTTAACAATTTTTGGATTCTTTTGGTCGAAATACCGTCTTTCTGTTCTTTTTCAAACCGACTGCTAACCGAACTAGGAACGGCGAATCTACCACCCAACTCTCTCTATTTCACATTAACCGTGAGGCATAAAGAAAACCCGATACTCGAGACACGGGGCGTTTGGGATCACTCCTATGAAGAGCTAAATAAATACCCGTCACTGTACACTCCCATCAGCTAGGCTACAGCAAAATTTCTTCCACGGCTCTTCAAACCGAAATTTTATCCACTAGAATAACCAGCCCATTGCACAAGATAGGAACAAACACAATAAAATATTGGTAAAATTGAAGCCATTTTCTTTAACTCTGAAGGAGGTGGAGCGGAGACATTGAGTCTGGGGGCTTGAATCTTTTACACACTTTTTCTCGACTTCCGAATAAAAACCAAATTAAGAACGAGTCAAAGATAACATGAGTAGTTAGAGTTCCGAAGTCCTTATTCATTTTTTCACAAAACTCGACCGTTCCAACGGAAACAACAGTTTAAATCATGTAATAATGTTAGCTAATGGGTCACGTAATGCTAAAACCCTTTTACGACTACAGAAAAAAAAACACTTAGACAAGGAAGAATTTTGGCAAGGTAAAACTTAATTCCATCGAGGCAAGGATGAATTCGTCTTTGTTAACTGCCTTTACGTTGCCGATTCATTTTGGGTTCTTTTTAATTTTCAATGCATCCATTACTTCGATGGAATCGAGTTTTACCGGCTTGGTTCAGCTTCGTCCTTGCCAAGCCGTTTTCTGCAGTTTGAATTGGTTTTAGAGACTTTCAAAAGATTCAGTTGCAAGAGAATGGCATGGAGTTCCAAAGAGACATTACAGGTCTTACAACCTAGAAGCATAAACAATTTTAAGTGCGATTTTAAGGCTCCACTGGCAAATGTCAACGAAGAAGCGGGCCCATATACAACAGTCGTTATTTCTGGTTTTATCTGAAATTTCCTTGTAGTCAGATTCAAGAGGAAGTTCTTTTCCTACTTATCTTGATGGTTTATTTTTATCATTCCCCAGGCCAACCGATAGAGTTATAAAACTGTGATCTAAACCTTGAATAAAGGCAAAAATTAAATACTTATGAATGCTCCCCCCCAAAAAACTGCTTTACAATTTGTTTCAATGCAGCTTTAAAAATATTAGCCAAGTGCTTCTTGTCATAAAAAACGGGGAGTCAAGGAATGAAATTCTGCCATATAACGCATTACCTCGCTGTTGCACGCCATACATCGCCTGTTAAGCATCTTCTCGCTTAGAGTTTTACAACTGTTCTGTTTCGGTTCAGGGAATTGAAAAAACAACGTGTTTATATCCTTTTTGTTGAGCTGTTGATAATATTTTTAGGTTCAATCGAATGCATGATACAATCGTGTGACAGAATGACGTCATTGGGGAGAAAGTTTGCTATCAAACTGTGCTCTTTCACTCGAGTGACGTCAGTTAAAAAGCAGTCAATTTCTATTTAGAAGCGTTCAAATACTGTACATTTGGTGTTCTGGCTTAGATTTCCCTCCATTAGTAGAAAGAGGGATTTTTCATTAAGAATATTGGTTAAAACTTTAAATAAAAACAGCGGCTGGTTAAGCGCTAAAAATAGATTCTTCAGAGTTGCAACATCTAAACTTCCCACGTGGCATCGGAAGTAACGAGATAATTCGTAAACTTTCTGCAAAGTCAACTGTTTTGTTAGAAGCTGATCAATTTTTTTTCTAAACAGATTATTGAGTGAACTTTTTAAGAGCCGAATGTAACCAAAATAACTCGATGGAGATCGAGTGGATGTGTTATCGATACACAAATATTGTGTTTGTGTAGTTTATTCGTGAAAAGTAAACTTTCGACCAAGATCGAAAAGCACCGAAAAATTAGTGTTTACTTTAGTATTTTGGCGGCCTACATCAGCTCAAACCCACTTGCAGCCCTGTTGCAGTACCGCGGTTATATCAGGTGCTTCGCATTCAATAAACTTCCCTTTCCTAAACAGATTAAAAAGAAACGTTATTCAAACTAATTGCGTTTCTCTATTACTTCAGACTCAATCTGTTTCATTTCCTACGATATTTTCAACATCCCACTCAGTTTTTACGACATTTTAAAGAGATTCAAATGACTCCGAGAGTGGGCGAGAGACTACAAAGCGTTAGAAAGTTAAAATCAACGTCGCAGATTCTTGCAAATTACTTATCGCGCCTTCAAATACAGCATGCAACCTATCTGGGATCCGACAAAGAAATTCCCTTAGTTGAGCACGAAAAGGAGAATAAACACAACTAACACGATCTAGACGAAACCAGTTGCAGATTCACGGAGAATTCGGTAACCGCTAATTATAACTTGACAATGAAATGTCATAACAATAGTTAAATTTCCCTTTGTATCATTTAATCGAGCTGAATAATTATAAACAATTGCAAAACTAAAGAAAAAAAGCAAAACATCAACAGTGAAATGTTTAAGGCTGTGTCTAAATAATCGACAGACGGCTATGATTTTCAAAATACCAAATGGCCGGCAATGGAACTTTTTCCAGCATTTCTAAAAATCTACGAAATTCATCATCAGATTCATTTACACGTGTACGTGTGCGTGTCGGCTGTCCATATAATCTGCCGCCTCCTCTCGGCTGACTCGTTGGCTACACCGAGAAATATTAATTTAGAAATATTCTCTGTATATCCCCCGACCACACCCGCGTAAAATCTAGGGACAGTTTCCACCTAAGTGTTCTTATGAGAAATGCTCTAACAATAAACAGATGAAATGAAAGTTCAAGACTAAAATGACTTGATCGAAATAACTAATAAGGAACCGTGGTTTTTGGCTCGTCAAAAGGCGTATGTACGCTTTTATTCAAATTTCAAAAGTTACGATAACATTATTTCAGCCATTACTATGTTTAAGCCAACAATTGGACACAAAATTTGGTTTCGGCTCCAACTAAGACATTTTTTCGGTCCAGGAATCCATGATCAGTCTGAATTGGCAGAAAAACGTTTGTTTCTAAATTCCG
>JAOBAT010128598.1:0-12655 GCA_026413305.1 Hydrozoanthus tunicans
CCCCTCCCTCCCCAATAATTTCTGACTAACAATGCAGCATTCGAATAGGAACTCATTCAGATCATTTTATAATTATTGTACTCAGTATAACGCAGAACTCATCGAACTTGATGATTGACTATTTGTTCGTCTTTTCAAATTTTCAAATTTCCGCTGTGCCCTCCAATAATTTAGCGCTAGAAGACAAGAGACTAGACCAATGGTTTGATGTCCCTGCCCAAAAAAAGTCGGGCAGTGTGGCCGCACAAATATTCAGCCCTGGGCAAGGCCTGGGATCGAATGTTTGGTAGTCAGAGATCACTTACCACCAACTGAGCCAACCACGCCACGCACACACCTTAGTACAATGTAAAGTCAAAACCCATTTGTCGCGGTGTAGGCTCAGTAGAGACCTTAAGCACGAGCCGTCCGTGTTGTTACGGAGGCCAAGCGGAAATCAAATATCAGTAGTTGACATGTACTTGCACACGTGGTGATCGTCACGGAGGTGAAAATCGTCGATCTTTGCTGCCTCCGTGACGATCACCACGGCCGCAAGTGTGCAAGTACGCGCAAACTACTGAATTTTGATTTCCGGTTGGCCTCCGTGGCAACACGGATGTCTCTTATGACGGATCTTGAAGAGGATTCGGGTTTTTAGGTACCAAATTATTCAAATTTCATTACTATTAGTTACAAGCTATTTACTGACTCTGTCAAGAAACCCAACTTCATTTGCTAACTTATCCCTGCTTTCAGCTTCAAGCAGCTGTTCTGAATCTGATGTCAGATCTACAAACAAGTCAAGTGGATTGCAGCTAAGGTTTTCGACCTACCAACGACGAAAGCAAAACAGTGGCCCAGGAATTGTTTAACTCAGACTTAGCGACGCCTTGTACAGCACCCTTGCGTCAGCTGTTTAGCATTTAAAGATAGTCGCTTGAAGCCCATAAAAAATTATCAAGATTTTTATCTTATTTTCTTAAATATTCTACGGAACTATTTTATTTAGAAAATCTTAAAACGAAAGAGCAACCTCTCACCTAAGACTGGACACGAGGTTCTAATATGAAGCACTTCCAATGTGGTTGGTTTGGTGATAAATAATGCAAGATGATTGTTTGGATATCAGGTCTATCAAAGTGCCGCCGATATGTGGTGCACAGGAACTTGTCACTACTTATGTTTTATTGTTTCAAAAGTGTTGAGTATCTATGCTTATCTATTTGTTTACTTAAGTGATAAAGTGCATCAGCCTTGAGTTACAGATTTTGGTGTGATACGGTTTTGATCTGTTTTAGTTTTGTTGTTTCGATTGTAACAGAAAATGGCTTTTAGAACGCTTTAGCGTTTCAGCCGAATCAACGTTTAGAAAAAACGTCCAACAGGCGGTAGAATCAATTTTACATTAACGATGAGGTATACACTGGTTGGGTCCAGTTTACTTTGTGAAATAATAAAGCACTAGGAAAAGCTGGCAATTCAAATTTAGAACTGAAGGTAATTCAAACTAAAACAAATTAAAACATTGAGGCCGAACGGTAAAATACAGCGAGTCTCCTTATAGCAAATTCTGACTGCCTTATTGTTTAAAAAAGCGCGTTCTTGACCGAGTTCAAAATCTCTTCTCTTTGGGTTGAGTGAGAAGGTAGTTTTGACGCTCACTCGTATTCCGGTCGTATTGCTTTGGGAAAATATAAATGTCCTTCACTTTCTGTCTCGGTGAATTAGTTGCCGAGTGTGACTTACGCAGAAAGAAAAAAAAATGAAAACACAAATTAATCTATCTTATAACATAGAGGGCAAAATTACTTCGGCGGATTTGATGGGTATCAACGAAGATATATCTTCTTAATTCAAGGCAACCTATACTCGGTGCTGATTGGGCGCTAGTTTACTTCCGAAGATTTTCCGAGAATTTTTAAAGTCTTAGACTTTAAGAACGTTTTGTAGCCGTTTTCGAAAATCTGCAAGAAGTCAAAAAAACGCCTTAGAAACATTTTTGAACCGTTTCCAGAGGTTTCAAAGGTTTTCAAACTCGAAAAAACTTGGGACAAATAAACTTAATTAAACAACGCTTTCTAGTAACGTACCGCGAAAAATAAAGAGTTTGCCCTCGATTTGATAAACATGTAATCGCATGGTTCCTCGTAAAACTTAGGATTAATTAATTCACTTGTGTTTTCATATTTTTTCCAAATAGCCCTCCAGCAGCAATTTTGGAAGAAATGAAAAAACTCGTGAAATTATTCAAAAACCCATGCGATTACCTGTACAAATAAAAATCCAAATACTCTCTACAAAGGGCGTCCGAAAGTCTGCCCGCAGCAAAGATAGATCAAACTGAATTTTTTTAATATGTAGAGGTTTAACGCGCATCATGGTGCATCCATCGTTTTGCTCAAACTGATTTCGCTTTTCCTTAAATTCAGCAGGCGTTAACTTAGGGCCACAATGCATATATCATAACAGGCTTGCAAGAAAAGATGTTAAATCTGCTTTTTTCAAAAAGAGGAAAAGCTTTTGTGATGCTGATAGCCATGAAAAGTTAAAACTTATAAAATCTTGTTTGAGGTTTTAATCGAATAAAGAATGTCAGTGAATTCAATTTTGCATATTGACATTCATGTTAGCGGCAGTGAAACGGCGTCAATTGTGCATAACAATGATAAGCGTTCGTGATCAAATTGATCTGGTCACAAGCAACTATATTGATCCAGTTGTTCAAAGGCCGATTAGTACTAACCCAGGGTTAAATCTCTAACCTATACGTTCTTGTTTCTAACCTTAGCTTGCGGAGACTGGTACGTACTGAGCTGTAATTTTGGAATAAACAAGTTTCTTCCGTGGGAAATCCAGCCAGATATATTATCTGCATGTAAACGCAAATACAGTATATATGCACGAGAGCATATTCAGACTGACATGCAAAATGAACATTTTTACAACACACATTTCTCTGATTTTCCTAAACAAACATCGAGAACCATGTTTTACCTCTTGTACTGAATTTTGAGCGCTGAGTAACGAGAAAAAATTTGTGTATTCGTGTGAAAACATGGTGGTTTAGATTTTTCTTGCAAAAAAAAAACGATAAAAAACCACTGCAATAACCACGAGTTGGCTTTAAAACCCGCGTGGTCTATCAAAGACGGGCCACAGATAATAATGTTAGGCATTAGCCGTTGCTTTCCACTTATTGCCGTCACTATAAATTTGTGACTTGGTAAACTTAACCCACACTTCGCGACACTGCTTTAACGGATTTGAGGTACGTCCTATTTCACTTTTTAAAGCGGTTACCAGCAGCCAATGGTTTCTGATAAATATGTCAGTCTCCAAAACTAAACTCGTAGTTGCTTCGTTATATGAATCTTGTAAACTATACGACTATACTGTACAAAGTTTGTTACCTTTCTACAGAGTTAATTTTTGTTTTCAGTAGCATTTTTTAGCCGTATATACATGTATTTATCCCGCTTCAGTTATGACGCAGATGAAACAATTCAGATTTAGCTAGCTATATGTATAAGTTTAGTCCTCATATCTCAAATCCAAATTTTTTCTTATTAAAAAAAGGCGTCAAAATTAATGGCTAGATTTTTTAATCGTAGCTTTAACAATTTCAGGTGCAACATTTTTGGTTTTTTAATCCAGTGTATGCTAGAATCCATTGACTGATTATTTTAGAATACTTCTCTAGATCTGTGACTGTAAGCGAAAAAGTCGTGCAAAACTTGCACAACTTTACTATGATCTCGGTTTGCTGTTTTAATGTATTCTCATTTTTAGCAATTTAAACTCCGTATTAGCAAGTTGTTCTTAATTTTTTGGCGATTTGAGTCTCAAATTTTTCTAATTTCAATGTATGTTTAAATCGAAGAAAAACTAAGTCTATACAAGGTATTGCAATAAATCCATCGTACATGTAAGATTGGAAAACGAAATTTGATCTTTTCATCATGTGAGACAAATTTCTTATTCATTCTGTGTTGTTCCTGAAGTTAAAGATCGATGGTCAGTAAAATTAAAAAAAAAGAAGCTATTCAGCCCGAGCCTCAGGTTGTTCATTCTAGTTCATAAATTGTTCTTAATAAAGTTTTGGCCCCTAATCAGTAATCAGACGGCCTTGTTCTTATAAAGTTGTTGTATAACAAAAACGTGTAGCTCAGTAGTCGAATCAAATCTTCCAATATGAATTTCAGTGCAAGAATGCATGCACCTTTTCTCCGAAACTTATTAAAAACAAGCACAGAGGAACCGTTTGTATAACAAGCAAAATTCTTGCAGTTTTTCTTTGTTTCCTATCAGTTTGGATTTTTATCATAACTAATCATACAGTCAGTAAAAATAATAAAAGAAAGATGAGAGTACAAAAACCATGCTTAAATTGTGCAAATAAACTTGCCGGCTAAGTATTCGAATTTATCTTTAATTTTAATCAGTACGTGCTTGTTAGCTAAAAGCGTCTTTAATTTACAGTAAATGTTTGAACTAGAAACGAAATGCATTCTGAAGCCTCGAAATAATGGCAGCGAGCGAAATACGTCTCGTACATTTGCTGATATTGTAAAAGTTTGTTTTCTTGAAAACTCTGAAACAGAAGCTACTGGTCGGAAGGAAGACCGTAAATAGAAAGAAAACTTCGAGAAGTGGCGTGTAACCCATCAAGAATATAAGAAACTGTCTTTTTTCTTTTTCTAGATTTATATTTTCACCCCTGGCGCAGACAAATCCAAAATGCGAGTAGCACTTTTCGCCTTGATGGTTGCGCTCACCCTGTGCAGCTCCTCTCCTGTAAGGTAAAGTTGCCGGTACAGCAAGACCTTTATCAAGGTGCACTGGACTCCTTCAATAAAACTTTACAGCAGTCATATAGCATGCAACTACTTATTCTAAGTCAGGGTAGTTGGTTGCCGCCCAAACTCCAAAACCCCGACCAAACTATGTTATAATTTCTCACCCGTTCAGGCAAAACAAAAAAAAAACAACTTGTGTTTAGCGCCCGGATTTCTGAAAGAGGAGGACGCGGGGCTTTTTAAAAACTTTTAATGCAATCGTAAAGCCTGATATTGATTTACTTAAAAACAACAGGTATTTGAGGCATAACATAATGCATAACCATCCCAGAATCTGGTTTGCTCGATTTGACTTCGCAACTAGAACACAATAGGACAAAACAAAAGTAAGAAATTAAAAATAATCTATTTCCACTGTTAACGTACATTTTGAGATTTAAAAAAACGAAGCGAACACGAAAAAGGAAGCGCGCGGCGACGCTAAACATAAGTTGTTTTTTTACTTGGCCTTAAATTATTGCATGGTATAAAATCACATCGTGATTACGATTATGCTCTGAGCACCTAGTACCCTGTTTATTACAGCTAGAGCAACGATACGTGTTTAACATTCGGCCATCAAAACCATATTCTTTAAATAATGGTTAGAAGGTAGAAAAAGTATACAAGGAAGGGCGGCACGCCCCCGTATATGTTACACTGTGGTACCTCCCCCTATCCCCCACAACCCCGGGATTGGCAATGATTTTTCAACCATTGCATGCTTTCGGAGTATCCAAGCCCAAATTTTATTTCTTGCCATGAACCGTCAGAAAGGAATAAGTCGCGCTAAAACTTTCAACCATGTTGTTGGTATGTTATAAAAAGATTCAAATTTAACTTCAGGGAAAGTCGACGACGTAATGTGCTAGTGTCCACGATCAAAATCATGGGGAGAATTCTTCTCCCTGAGGGAGAAGACCCGTCGAAGTTCCTTGCAACGGCTTCCCAGTTGTCTGTGCAAGCGTACGGTATTATGGAGGTTGGGCCGCCGCTTCTTCTCATTGGCCAAGACGACGTTAAGATAACAAAGGGCAAAGCAATGGAGCTCACATACTCCATAACTGGCAAATGGCCTCACTCCGGCTTCCGGTACTCGGAGTCGGCCGTGGTGTACGCTGGTTTGGTTGGATCGGACGACAGTGAGCCAGCTTTACAATGGGTTGAACTGAAACGGGGAAAGAACACTTACCATGTGGACATTCAACTCTAGAGAGCCGGAGTCGGGTTTACTCTCGTCAAGAAAAATCAAGGTGTGAATTAAAAAATCAATGGACATAAAGCTAGTAGCACAGATACACAAGATTAATTTTAACCAAACTTCAAAATTCACAGCAGTTGCTAAGTCGCGACAAGGACTATATGAGAATATTAATGAGGGGCGTCGCAAAGTCGAGTATCGACCGCTTGATGTCCGAGTTGCTTACGTAGTACCTTAAAACTGTTTGCCGTAATCTTACCTTTGTAATAGTTAATTAACACCGCTGGGAGTTTTTTTTTTCTATTCTTTTTACTTGGCCATCTAAACACCTCCAGTATTTTTGTATAATACTTTAACAAAACAAGTTTTATGCGTACGGTCGTCTCGTAATTTTTTTCTCTAATGAAAGTTACCGGTTCTTATAAACAACTATTTAGATTTTCCACGGAAAAATTGTCATTTCCAACATTACAGCTCAAAAGTTTAACCCTGCATGGGTTAGTACTAATCAGCCTAGCCGTAGAAATGTCCGAATTCACCCGCCGAATATGGACGCTGAATGTCATCTCAAGTATGAAAGTAAACTATGAAACCTTGAAATCAAAACGCTTTTCTTATACGATAAAAGACATAAAAGCTTAACTTAGTTACATTCTTTCCGTTTTCTTTCTAGCAACAGATCAATGATGGAAGTTCAACAGATCAAAGAGATGGAATCTCAAGGGATTATCATAAATCAGCGGTCACAACTCACTGTACTGAAACAAATAGCTCACACTACAGTTTTCGGAAATGCAAAATGATGTTAATGCAAAGTAAAAATAAAATGCATATCTAACAGTCTAGTCTCTCCCAGACGACTTAGATGAAACACCGTAAAATTCCGAAAGCAACGTTTGCCCCCTCCCCCCCCACTATTAAATCCCGAATATATTATAACGCCCCGAACCCCTCCCTAATACGAAGTGTCCCCCGATTAACGCCCCAAACCCCTTCCTAATACGAAGTGTCCCTCGATTAACGCCCCAAACCCCTACCTAGTACGAAGTGTCCCTCGATTCCATAAAACAGAGTTCTGTTAAAGACCTTATTCATACAGTAAATGACGGGGATTGTAATCTTCTGTTACCCGAAACGGGGCTAGTACTGTTGGTCTAATTTGGAATGAAGACAAAATATTAAAATCCCCTCCGTTTGTGCATAGAGTCTATCACTATGGTGTAGTTTAATTCCTTAAACTCTGGCACACAATGTTGCACCAGTTGAATTAGTTTCCACTCGAGCACCGTGCACAAAACTGCATGCATTACCTTCAGGTCGGCTACAAAGGCAACTAGCCAAACTCTGAATAACCCAACCGCCTGAAGCGGCTGCCTTAGCTCAACCTTGCATCAGTCCTCAAACTTATTCGACTATGTTTCTTTATTTTCTTTTTCCTCTACTACTATGGTTTGTAAGTTCTCCAAAGAGTTCTCCAAGAGTGTCAGAAAGAACATTTGGAGTTTAGTCATGAATTTGGACATATTGACTCGACGTTCTTGACAATAATTACGTGTACTGTACAAGAAACCTTTCAGAAAAAATGATATCCACATTCTTTGCAATCCCAAGTGTCCTTGCAAGTCCAAAGAAAAACTACACAGTCGCCTTATCTATGTAAATAACATGAATGCTGAAGGTATGATCATGTTTTTTCATAAACACTGCATAAAACTGTTTTAATTCGTAGGCGTTATTTGGTTACAAATTACCACTAACTTAAAAGGAATCTTGAAAATGTGTTGGTCTCAAGTCAGACCCACTTGGTTTGATCAAGCTAGAACACTCGATACATCTGAGTTTGAAATTACAGAAATAAGTAAGTTTTAAAGCTGGTCAGTTGGTCCAAAACAATGGAACAGTGACTGTAAATATAAAAGAATAATTTTACTTGTAATGAGCTGGCAACATTATAAGGAGCAGGTTGCTAAAATGAGCCCTAGAGTTATGCACAGATATATCCATCTGTTCAAGACAAGAGAGACCCTTGTTGTCACACTTGAAATCAAATTCATAACTATCTCTACGAGAAAATTCAGATTGCTTTAAAAAAAAAACATTTTAATAATTAGTACTTTCTAGTCTTCTTTAAAGCAATGAATTGTACATGCTTCTTTCAGCCAGCAACTAGTATGTCTCTCCATGGTGATGGTTGACTGAGAGTTCGGTCCAGCAAAATAGTATGAAACTTACACTTAAGTTCAGTTTTGCAACTTAGTTTCTTGACTGAGTGTAAAGATCTTAGTTCTTAACTTTACTAGGGGCGGCAGCATCCCCTTTACCGTCACATGCCACAACTTTCACTTTGGGAACCTTCACAATCTCAGCCATTTCTCTGAACTCCACATTGTTGAGAACAAATGTCCAAACATTGTCGCAAAACCGGTAAGTATTCAGGGAACCCTGCAATGAAGAAAACAACTATTTTAAAACATTTCCTGCAAGCTTTAACCCTTACAGTCTCAGTTGAATTGGCAAATTCTCCCAACTTGAACACATTCTTTTCATAGAATGTGTTTGGGAGAATTTTACTTTTCATCTTCTGTAGCTGTTTTTTTATCAATTGTCCTTTTCTCATTTTGAAATGCCTTATTATGTATGAGTTATGTAAGGAGAGGTTAGATGTTGATATAACTCACTGGGCTGGAAAGGCTAAAAGACCACAGTGTACATATGTAGTTTACATAGTTTATAGATTGAATTACAGATAACACCATCTGGATGTTGTCAGTTTTTCAGTAGTTCTTTGGTTTTTACAAATAATTAACATTTGAGAAGAACTCAAACTGGCTACCCCTGGGTCTGATGGTATCAAATTCCACATCCAAGACTGAACAGTTTAAATCTAGGGCAACTGCAAATGAAGGTTCAAAACAATTTTGGTCCAAACAATGGTAATAGAGTAGTTTTCAGTTTGCAACATAATACTAACTTGACTCACAACAGTGATCTAGGCAAACCATTTTGCAATGACAGACTCAGATCTGCATTCTAATTATTGTCAATAGAGTAGTTTGCAATGTCCGTACCTTAAACTGTATTCTGGTTTTAACTTTGTTTGAAAGTGCATGGTTAACAGCTTTGTCGAACTGAAGGAGGACTTGTAGAGCAATTTGTGGACTGATCTGTTGTGACTGAAACCAAAAAGTAAATTAGAATAAAGTGATGCATTTGTATAGTGCCTTTTCCATACTAATGCTCAAAGGCACTTTACAATAATCAGTTTACCCCCAGTGGACCAGAAGCACATATGGGTGCAATTTACAGCCACTTCAAAGTGGTCCATGTATGCCAGTACTCATTTACTGACCCTGGAAGGATTGAAAGCTGAGTGGTCTTTAGCAGGAAGGTCACCCAAATATTCAACCCTTGACCAGGCTGGGGATCAAACTTTGGACCTCAGGATTGGGAGGCAGAGATCTTACCACTGCGCCAACCTTTCTGCTATAACTAAAAACAAGCAAAAATATAAACTAAACTTTTTTAAAGATATTCTAATTTTGTGTGAGGACTACAGTATCAACTTTAAATGAACTTTACTCTGACACAAGTTCTTGGTTGTTAGTGTCCAACTACATTTATACAGAGTTCAGAACCTTTCAGCCCCAAACATGCCAAATGGCATGTACCTAATCTGTTATTTTATACGAGTTACATGAGGAGAAACTTGTTAATAAACTGGTTGGGCTGAAAGGGCTACTAAATGAAGGAAGGATGTAAGTTCTAATTATATTAGCCAAAGAAAATCCACTTAACATTGTTGTATCATTATTAACAAGTTTGGAGCTTTGATTTTTTTTTTCAATCCCCAATTCTTGCATATTCTTGTCAACTCTTGCTCTCTCGGGTGTGAACTCTAAAGATATTAAACTCTGGATGCAACTCAATATTTTGCCCCAATTAACAATTGTAACAGTTGTACACAAACTTTTCAAGGTTCACCATCATCTGTGCACAAAAGGCAAGTTACAGACAAACAAGTTTTACAAAGAAAAAGAACAGCTGTGTTTTTTCAAATAAATTAGTAATGCCATTACTATCTTTGCACAGGCTCACCAGAACGCACATATTAACCAGGGCAATCAGAGTGTGCATATGTGTCCAATTTAAAATAAATCATTCAATATTCCTTTTTAATGGTTTTGAATAAAGTGCCTTGAATAAGAAAAAGTTCTTTTTACCTTAAGTGAAAAGCGAATTTGCTAGAACTTGTCAAGTAGCACTGTCACCTGCTTATACAGTAAATTGTCACAACATCGGCTTACATTCAACAGTCATAATGCGTATGAAGGCAGATTGGGTTTGAACAAAACCTTATTCAACTTTCATCTTGCTAATGCAAATCTATTCTCATTTGATCTGGGCTTAGAACAGCTTCTGATTATGGAGTACAAAACAGCTCGGCCATTTAGTCAATTTGCTTGAACACTAGACAACAACACTGAGAGAACAAAAATTTGAGCTTTTTAGGCCGCCAGGCAGTACTAACATTTCTTGCCGAAACATGCCAGAATAAGAAAAATAAGAAAAACGCTCGTTTTCGGCACAGAGTTTGACGTACTTTGTCTGTAAAATGTTAAAGTAAAAATAGCAGTCAATGTTTTTTATAAAAACTTTTAATGGGCGTTTCAGAAGATATGTACTTAGTCTATTCGCCAGCATTGAGATTTATTTACATGTTTGTGAGAAAGAAAATAGATAATTATGAACAACAAAATCTCTGATAACAACAGGCTAAAAATGAAACAAGAATTCAAAGTCCTTCAAGTTAAAAGCCTATTAAGGGAGTTGGGGAACTCGAGGTGTTCGTTGATCGAATGTCTTCTGGTTTTTACGTCCATTTACATGTTACGAGACAGTTGTGCCTTCACAAATGACACTACTAAACTGTCATAAAACATCAGGCAGACCTCAATGTTCTTAAAATCAATCAAATTCTGAGAACAGAACCCCTTTGAATTCGAATAATACGCTGCCAGCTTAACCTGCAACTCGAGCCTCGAAAATCGTTTATATGCCACCCCAGTAAAGGAGTCTTTCATGAAAACTTCCATTTTCCAGAAACTTTACAAAGCTCTGACTGCCTCAGAAGACACCCTTTACTCCAAAGCTTACTTAAAACACTATATCGTCCAGCTCTTGTTTCTATATTCTTCGTCTTGTCTTCTAAAGTCTAAATTAGCGACCGCCAACATTAGAAGACAAAAGGTCGAAAATGTGCTTGAAAATAATGTCGCTAAAAGACTCACAAAAAACACACACTACCACACAATTTCAAATATTTTAATAAACATCGTATTGTGTTTCTCTTACCTGTATTAATTCGTCAAGACTCTCTTGAAGACTGTTTCCCAATGTTGTGTTTCTATATAGCTGGTAACTCATGTTCGCTTGATCGCAACTCGCAGTTTTTATACTCTCGGTGCTTCTGCCCTGCCCCTTATTTGGGCATAACATTAGGACGCCATCTTGAATTTATCCAAATATAGATATTAATACCAAATACGGTGTGCTGGCTTGCGAAAAATTTTGAGTACTTCTAGTAGTAGCACAGGCACCCCAAGCTTGCAGCAAGTTAGAAAATGATGACCGTTTCCCATACAAAGTCTTATAAAGTGTAGTCAAAATTTCAAAATAAAAAATATTGGAAATAAAGCTCATTTACCTTGAGTTCACCTTGTGTTTGTATCTTGTGCGTATTTTGGGCACGATTGGAGGTGATTTCGAGGGAGTTTTATAAGACTTCATGGGAAAACATCATTCCCTTAGACTTCATACAAGCTTGGGGTGCCTGTGTTAGTAGTTGTAGTAATATTTTCAACTTCGTTAACGTATGTCTCGAGTGAACCAAGGCTCGTGTAAACGTGTACGTGTTAGATACGTGTTAGTCTCCCGGCCTACTAAACTGGCACTATTATAAGGTGTTATATCCATGGCAACGGTCAATTTACTGCATTTTGGGGTGCTTGTAGACTGTGCTTGTGCTCAGAGCATGTGCAATGGAGCAGACAATTAAGTCCGACATGAAATTGTCGTTTGTGAAAAGGTGTGTCCTTTACCATGCAATTAGTCCCCATCCTGAATGAGTGCCATTGACCTCTACCGGTGTCACCCCCTCCTTGCTTGCACCCGACAGGGGTGTAGTTAAGTGCCCTTTATTGCGGTCAATCAATGCAGTTAGCCACAGGTTGGTTAGGCGTTATTTTCGTATTATATGCAGGGGTACCGGTGTGCCCCAACATAAGGTCATTGCCTGCAAATACGTCTCAATGTGTTGGCCGTAATGCAGGTCAGACTGACCTTTAAACTAAAGCAGATTATCAGGAAAGGGGTATGCAGCTGCTACCAGGCTTATAATGCTCTTTTTGTATCTATACTTGAGTTTGGAGCTTACATATTACCCAGAGCACAGTATAGTATCCATGCGACAGAGCAAGCCCCTTTTCCTGTTGTCTCCTTAGATGTTTAAACTGGAAAAATACACTGTTGTTATACCAAAAAAAAAATACACAATATCAGAGTATAAAAAATAGGCCCGCAATGCGTGCATGTAGCTACTGTGTTCATGCTTCACTATGTGCCAGAGTTCAAATAAATC
>JAOBAT010128609.1:0-12652 GCA_026413305.1 Hydrozoanthus tunicans
CATCATGAAGGACAATGTGGTGGACTTTCCTTCAAGAACCCGTGTTGTAGGCGATAAAGCTGGGATGACATGAAACACCGCTCAAATACTTTCGACAGGAGGGATAACAGTGATATTGGTCGATAGTTGGTCACTTCACTGATCTTCCCTGATTTCATAATAGGAATAATGTTCGAGAGTTTCCATTCACGCGGCAGTTTCCCTGTGGATAAGCTTGTGTTGAACAGCTTACTTAAGGATGACCAGATACAGGAGGCACAGTTCTTTAAGAGTTTTGCTGGGATCATGTCAGGCCCAGTAGCCTTGTCTTCTTCGAGAGAGGTGAAAATTTCACATACCTCCCTATCTGTTATAAAGATATCCGATATGTAAATTGACGAGTCCGGTTGCACATTTCGATGCACAGTGTTCATACTGACCGTCGCTTTTGGGTTTAAACACAGAGAAGAAGTCTCGGTTGAGGAGGTTTGCTATCTCGGTGGTCGGGCTGGATGCTGTTGTTACGTGTTGCTCTGTGGTTCAGGTCCTATTGGTTGGAATACTCCAACCTCGTTCCCAGGGCTTTTCCCCTGGGAACGAGGTTGGGAATACTCGACTGTTTGGCAGTTGGCTTAAAGAGCGACCAGAAATTCTTTGTGCTAGATTTCAGTAGGTGTGGCAGGGTCTGGAAAAATTGTTGGTACTGTAAAATAGAAAGACTGACTAAACGATCAAGATACGAACATTTTGGATGGGCATTTCCACAGCTCCTCAGCTATGGAACGGCCTACCTGATGATATAAAAACCTGCAACTCTTAAGGAATTTTTTAAATCGAAAGTAAAAACTTACCACTTTAAACAGGCGTACACTGAGAAAAAAGTTCATATAAATTTAATTATTATTGTTATTTGAAGATATTTTTATTATCAACGTCTTAGACTTTTTAATATTTTAGTTTAATTTCTAAAGTGTTAGTACATTTTATTATCAATGTGTATGTAGTTGTTGTAATATTGTAAATTAGTATTGTAAAGCGCTACTGATTAACTATAAAAGTAGCGCTATATAAATAAAGTTGTTTTTATTATTATTTTTATTATCATTATTATTATTACTATTATTATTATTATTATTATTATCATTATTATTATTATTACTATTATTATTATTATTATTATTATTATTATTAATACTATTTTATAGACGCGAAATCGTTCCATAAGTTAAAGTCCAGTGAGTAAATTAAAAAGACTATAAAGATACGAATATTTCGGAAAAGCATTTCGTTTAGTACTATTTTAAAGACGCGAAATTGTTCCGTAAGTTAAACACAGGTTACTTGTCCAGTATTGTAAAATAGAGATACTAAGATACGAACATTTTGGAAAGGCATTTCGTTTAATACTATTTTATAGACGCGAAATTGTTCCGTAAGAAATAATATAGCTTCAACAGGTTTCAAACAAGCAGCAGTGACTCAACTAGGCAGCAATTTCACTAATTCGTCCCGGTAAACACTTTTAAGACCATTCTTAAGTTCTGCCAGTAGACAGTGATTGCAGGTCCTTGATTCACGTGTTCTCAACGCAAGCCATGTTGTGAGCATGCTCAGTGCTTGTTTCCTTACCAGTCCGTCTGTTTCGAATTGTATTATGTCGCACTCCGAAAACTGCAACTCCCGTGCCAGATCAATCCAGCTTAAACCAAGTCTCTCAGACATCTCGGACAGCATTTGACTATCCAATGGTAGCGACGATGTGGTGTTAGAAGAGCTGACAGGACATCCCGACTGAATTTTCATTGACTCGTCCCCAGTTTCTTGTTTTGGTAAAGTGGAGGTTGTTTCTTCAGTGACAGTGGTTCTATTCTTCTCATGAGCCTCCTCGGTGCTGAACGGTAGTTTTGTCTGGCCGCTTTCAGTCTCTTGCGTTGGATATCCGACCCTGAGAACACAATTTCCACAACGGGTCCCGGGTGAGTACGTTTTTGTCTTCTGCACTTGTGAAGGCAAATTTGGGCTGGATATTGGTTTTCCCTATTAGGGAAAAAATTGCGAGTTACCATAAACACTCTGATAATCCCCCCGGGGATGGGGACAAATTCATTTCGAGACCTTCCTAAGAGGGGTGTGTGGGGGAGAGTTCTTGTTCAAAAATTTTTAATAGCCAAAGACACAATTAATTAATGATGACACACCTGCCCTTTTCAACTCTAAGTTGAGCGAAGTGACACCAATTTCAACAACGGCAAGAAAATTTAAAGTGCGTTCAATTGGGCCCATTCTGGAACAGGAATACATTTTTAGAATAATCCTGGTTTCTTGATTTTCCACACAAAGGCTAATTCCAAGTAATTGATGTACACTAAACGCGTGCAGTAATTTAAAGTTAAGTCAACTGGGGCCGGTTGTTTCAAAGAAGCCGATTATTTTTGAATCAGGGTTAACTCTTAACAAATCCTATTTGTTGTCATGGTAATTAACTCTGGATTAGAGCTAATCATCTATTGAACAACTCGGGCCAGGTTTCTTAAAAAAAAGCTCATATAGCAACGTTCACCGTAGGTAAAACAACAAAAACAAACCATTATTGCTGTTGCCATAATCAGTTTCAGGTTAGTGCGTATGACGTCACGATTGTTTGTTATTCCAGCTATTCATGATATCAGGAGCAGAATGAGTGGAAAAGTATTCTAAGTATTGCGGAATCAGAATAGGTTCGAAGCAAATGACTCTTCCAAAACTCGATGTATTCCAATTCCGGAATAAGCCAAAACGAACGCGCGCTAAAATAATTTTCTTCGGATATTAGCCTTTCAAAAGAACTAAGATCAGAAGCAGATAAGGAGTTGAAAACCTACCGAATGCCTAGCGCCATCATCTTCTCCACTTTCATTGTTCTCCGACGGAAATCCGCTGGATCTTATTGCAGTCGCTGCGTCGTTTAAGTTAATCCTCAAAAAAGCCTCTGCGAGTTCGTCTTGACTGTGGTTGTAGCTTTCGCCCCACGCCGCCAGAAGTCGATCAGAGTTGCTTCGGGGAATCAAAGCGCCAAAGACTGCGAACAAAAGTGCACACACACCGATAAGCAAGATACACGCTTGTTCAAAAAATTTGTTTATGCCTGTGCATTACATTGTCTGACTGGTTGGTTAATCCAAGGAGACGAGTACTAAAACTAATTGACTCTCTGCCGATGCTGCTAATATTTCTCTTTTCAAGTCTAAATTCTTTCTTTTATAAAAAAAGCTACTCTGCCCTTTGCTAGTATACTGTCCCTGTGTTTGTTTGCTTCAGTGTGCTTGCTTCACTTGTTCTTACATAAATACTTAAAACTAAGTTACATATCTGTACGTCCTATAAATAGGATACTGGAGCAGGCCAAGTTCTCCAGAATATATATATTCTGTTGTGATTGCTTTAATTCAGCGTAGAATTTTAATTTTCTCATAGTAGTGAGGACGTCATAATCAAAATACGCCATAAGGTTTCTTTGAGAACCTTCTTGCCTTGTGCTTTCTTCTTTGGGGTATGTATCTAAGTGTAGTTCCTTTATTAAATTGTACTATGTTACATTTACTTCACTGTAACATGTAAAACACAAGACAGATAATTAACTGAAACTGGTGTCAAGATTCACAAAATGAAAATAAAATGTTGATTCACAAAATGAGGATGAAGTGTTGATGCACAAAATGAAGATGAAATGTTAATGCACAAAACGAAGATGAAACGCTGATAAAATGAAGATGAAATGTTAATGCACAAAAAGAAGAAAAACTGTTAATGCACAACATGAAAATGAATTACTGGTTTACAAAGTGAAGATGAATGTTAATCCACAAAATGAAGGTAAAATGTTAATGCACAAAACGAAGATGAAATACCGACTTACAAAATGAAGATAAAATGTTTATACACAAAAAGAAGAAAAACTGTTAATGCACAACATGAAAATGAAATACTGATTAACAAAATGAAGATGAAAAGTTAATAAACAAAAAGAAGATGAAAAGTTAATGCACAAAATGAAGATGAAATGTTAATGCACAAAGTGAAGATAAAATGTTAATGCACGAAATGAAGATGAAAAACTGATTAAGATGAAATGTTAATGCACGAAATGAAGATAAAAAGTTAATGCACAAAATAAAGATGAAAAGTTAATGCACAAAATGATGATAAAATACTGATTTACAAAATGAAGATGAAATAATAATGCACGAAATGAAGATGAAATGTTAATACACAATATGAAAATGAAATGTTAATGCACAAAATGAAGATAAAATGTTAATGCACGAAATGAAGATGCAATACTGGTTAAGATGAAACGTTAATGTACGAAATGAAGATGAAAAGTTAATGCACAAAATGAAGATAAAATGTTAATGCGCAAAATGAAGACGAAATGTTAATGAAAAAAATGAAGGTGAAATGTTATTGCACAAAATGCCGAAGATTAAATGTTATTGCACAAAATGAAGGTGAAATGTTGATTCACAAAATAAAGATGAAATGTTAACTCACAAAATAAAGAAAAAAATGAGAATGCACAAATTGAAGAAGAAATACTGATGTACAAAATGAAGATGAAATGTTAATGCACAAAACGAAGATAAAATACTGATTTACAAAATAAAGATGAAATGTTAATGCACAAAATGAAGATGAATGTTAATGCACAAAACGAAAGTGAAATGTTAAATTCACAAAATGAAGGTGAAATGTTAGTGCACGAAATGAAGATAAAAAGTTAATGCACAAAATTAAGATGAAATGTTACTGGCAAAATGAAGACGAAATGTTAATGAACAAAATGAAGGTGAAATGTTATTGTACAAAATGCCGAATATGAAATGTTAATGCACAAAATGAAGGTGAATCTTATTGCAGAAAATGCCGAAGATGAAATGTTATTGCACAAAATGAAGATGAAATATTAATGAGCAAAATGAAGATAAAATACTGATTTACAAAATAAAGATGAAATGTTATTGTAAAAAATGAAGATTTACAAAATAAAGATGTAAAGCACAAAATGAAGATAAAAATGTTTGTGCATAAAATGAAGGTGAATTGTAAGTGCTCACCTGATTCTCGTCCCGACTTTTCTTGTAAAAAGGCGTCTAAATCTACTCCTAGCTCACTCGATAGTCGATTGACGTACGATCCTTCGTCATACCCAGAATCCAACAGGGTACTCAATTGTATCCTCTGGCTCATTCTCAAGTGCGATACATGGTTAGCTGGGTACAAGAATCTCCGAAGCCCGCAATACATGATGTCCAGCGCTTTATCACTGATACCATGCTCTTCTAAGGCCACATACGCACTTTGACCGTTAAGTCTTAGCGCCGCCTGCACATCATTTATACAATGTCCAACAAATTTCATTTGCCTCAACATTCGAATGCTCAACACTTTGTGTTCTGTATCAGTTCCAGCACAAACCTCTCCCATGAGCCGATCCCTGATAGACTCAACGTACAGTAGAGCTCGATAACATCTTTCCTCACAGCCCTTTGGTGCCCACACGCACGTGTTTACAGCGCGCAAGTCCTGGGACTGAGTTACGAGGATCTCGATGGCGTCATCCACAAGCTTAACACCCCCGAACCACACAGGGCTCTTGTGGCTAAACCGTTTCAGGAGTCGAGTCTGTAACCTTGGAAAGAAACTCGGAGGAAAAATGTCAGATGGGGTTTTACACTGCACTATTCTTCCAACCATGCAAGTCTCGCCTTGGTTTTCAAACTGTGGCCAAACATGATCAAGGTTTTCAAATTTGGTCTCTAAGTGGCTCGGAAAGAGGAACGCGTCGGCCTCAAGTGAAGCAGATTCGTCTAGCGGAAGGCAAACCTCAAAGCGAGAGAATATCTCCAATAGTTGCTTCACTGGACATTGCGGGAAGGTGTTGGTGATTTCCTGTCTCGAAACTAGGCCACTGATCTTATCGCATCGTAACGTGCGCGGGAAGTTCGCTGGTGCCAACGCGATGCCAAACACGTCATGGGTCAACCAATTAACATTGAGAATGATCTTGTCTCTAAGTTCTGGAGAGTCGTCATTAATTATCTATGAAAAACAAGTAAATAAGCCTTACTCATAAATAACAGCGATTTTAAAATACTTTTATCGCTATTCAAACAAGCCCTAAACTAGCTACGATTTGGGTAACATTTTGTTTTGAAAGTTTGACTCAAGAACGAGGCTAGTATAATCTAATCTAAAAGAAGACAAAAGAACATAAAAAATCGTCGCCTTTTATGAATAAGGTCTATGGCTTATATAAAGAAACCTTAATAAAGAAGAGAAAAGAAAAAAAGAAAGAAAAGAAAAAAAAGAAAAAAAAAGAAAGAAAGAAACTAACTTATTATACTCCCCCGTTTAGTTCATCCCAATGTCACGCACTCTCACTTCATACACCTCTCCCGTTAACTCATCCCAATGTCACGCATTCTCACTTATTTTTCTCTACCTCTCTTTACCTCTCTTGTTAACTCATCCCATTGTCACACATTCTCACTTATTATTAACAGCCCCTCTCGTTCTAATGTCACGTATTCTCAATGTATATACCTCTCCCGTCTCAGTCAAGTAGAACACAACTTTCTTCAGTAACTCGCTTGTAATAGCGGGATTTACTTGTTTCACTCTTTCAAGAAACTCACTCCATTGCATCACCGGAAACACGAGTTTCTCTTTTGCCCAGCTTTGGATGTGAGGGACAAGTTGGGAACACAGCTTGGGAACGCGATCTGAAATCTTAAAATAATGTTTTGTTGAAGGTTTCGGTAAGAGTAAAAACTTTAGGATTAAATTTTAATGATATTAATCTTATCAGGGTTATAGGGGTGATTTAGCATTTTCAGGCCATTCCTTGCAGCAAGTTTATCAATATCTATTTTTCCTTAAATAATTAAAATAAAATACGACTAATACGCCGTTATCAAAACAGCAAACTACTCTACTAATGTCAGATCAAGTAAAAAATTACTCTGAGCTGGTAACATTAAATGTATAGGTTCTAGTTGAGAGAGTTTCGCAATCACGTCTTTATACTTGTCCTGTTTAATACTCAAAAGATCTAATCAATAGTTAAAATGATATTTAAGAAACGATCCGCATAAGAACTACGGAGAAAACAATGGCGCTGTGGAAACTTATGCCCACTTCCCCACGATGGGTTTTCCTTAAACTCTGCCAAACATGGGAAAAAGAGTACTGGTACCAGAAAGCTGGTCAGACATCTTTTTCCGTATTTTCTTAGCGAGATGGAGTAACTAATATAATAAAGATTTCACACATTTTTGCTAAGTTATGCCGCAAAGTTCCCCATTTCTTACGCAGATCGTTACGTAGCTGTATGTCATCAATGTTTACTGCAAGGTTAAATGAATTCCCCCAAACACCAAACTCAAATGGAAGGGAACGCCCCAGCCCCTCAGTGTTCGGGTACTCTCCCGGCTTCACACTCCCCCTCAAAGCCTCCCACTCCCCCTTCCCCCTTCCCCAAATACTTAAAATTCCTGTTCCCCTGCCTCTGGCTTTAGTCTAGTAAAGTAGCCTGGCAATCTTGATTTGCTTTTTTTTTCATTCGTAAAAGAATATAACTATTCACCTAACAGTGTCAAGAACTCCCAATCTCTAGCAGGCTTTATCAGAAAATTCTTTCATCAGTCTTAGTTGTTCCAATTATCACAGAGTTTTAAGTCATCGTACAAACATTGTAATTCTATAACTATTCAGTATATGTAATATATAAATAGTTTTAAAAGGCACAACATGTAAGTACTTTTAGGTTTTTATTAAATATTATTAAGAGTGCCCTCGTAAAAGCACCTTCGGTGATCGTGGTTCACACGTCAAAGATGAATTTCATAAGTTTTAAGTTTAAATATCATTAGGAGTTGCAGTAGCTGACTCATACCTTTATAATCTTTTCATTTAAGTATTTCAAGCAGTCTTTGAGAGTCCCAAACGAGTCTGCATCCGGGTCACAACAGTTCAGCACAATCACATCTTTGTAGAAGTTCAAGTAGGCCTCGTACTCGATGCGCATGCTCGCATAAAACTTTTTAGCACGGACTTCGGCATTAGGACACTTGTCGCAATGTGTTGCAACTAGTACAACCTCTGGACGATGAGAAAAAGCTTTTCGGTTTTCTTTTGCCTTGAGTAAACCCAGATGATACACGAGCTCAGTGTTTATATCCGTATCTGGTTTGGTAATGTCAAACAAAACCATACAAATTGAATTTTGTTTTCCAACAAAAAAGTCATTAATCGTGAAAGCCCAGGAATGGCCTGCCATGTCCATTTTCCGCAGCCTCCCCACCCCTGGTATGTCAATAACCCCAACTTCAATCCCAGCAGTCCTTGCGGTCATATCCTCGCTAGTGTCGGGTTGTTCCTTTGAGGAAGCGCGTTTTCGTTGAAAGAAGCCTTTCTGAAGGTTCTCAAGAAGAGTCGTTTTCCCAGCATTCACTGCGCCACACGTGCATAAGGTCACGTAAGAAGGAGGTTCAGTGCCCTTCGAGGCCAGAGAACGATTTATTCTGAAACTCTGGAAAATCAGAAAGAACCAGTTATTACATTATACAGTTTTATGTTCTTGATGCAGATAAGGACAGGCGCGTTAAACGCGCTCTTGGAATAATTGTTAAACATACTTTTGGGCCTACAGTTTCATACTTTAAGAAAAACCAGTGGATACAGTCAAAACACGAAGTTCGAAAAATCAACTCCATCAATATGCTACAACTGAGGAAGGAGAGTGTCTCCGAAAACGTTTTTTATTAAAAAAACAACAACAACAAGATTTTTGGCCTGAATGGCACAAACTAAACAGAAACTATTTTTAAAAATCAAGGTAAACGTTCTTTCAACTCTCTGTAAATTGTGGTTTTAGCAAGCATTATTACAAACGAGGCGTCTATTTGAGATTTGAATTGAGTATTACATTATTACTTAAAATGTCGATTTCACTTATTTCAGTATAACTTACGAGAACATTAACGTTGAGACAATTAACACTGTTTAAGAGGGCCGACGTTCTCAGTTCTAGAATATTACCACAATATTAAAAAATGCATGAATCTTTTTTCAAGAAAATTAGCTCAATTTTATAAAACACTTTGTATTTTGACAAATCTTTATTTGGGAAAACAGCACAACCGTATATTTTGTTTCTGATCCCGTTAAAGTTTTTATAAACAAACTTCATACAACAAATCCACACAAAAGTTCTTGATAAAGAAACAGTCAAACATATGGATCGAGTGATACAGTTGATCCAGTGTTATTATTCTGACATCATGTTATAACTGTTACTAAAAAGTTATCACTGTTACAATTATCGCGTCAGAAAATTAAAGTCGTCGAAATAAACGAACTTAGAAAATTCCCGCTCTAAAATATAAGAACGTAGAAATAACGCGAATTAACCATACTGGCACTAACTTCATTAGGTAAAAAGTAGTTTGAATACTTGCCATACTGCAAACGATATTTAATGAATAAGACGACTAGGTGGGTTTTTTCATGGGCCAATAATGAACCAGAGAAGAAACATGGTAAGTGCTTATTGATTTCAAAATTGAACTATGTTTACAGGCTTTCAAGTACACCCAGGTAAAAAAGTAAGAGAAAAGTAGGACCAAAACTTTTTTAAAAATAGGACAAAAGAAGGATTTCGAGGGGAAAAGTAGGAGAAAAGTAGGACAACTGAGGGCTTAAAAGAAGGACCAACAATACAGCCTTTTGCACAGATCTTTGAAGAAGTACTGATGAACTGCTTCTAGTCTGCCTGTGACTCGTTTCACTTCTGATATGAGTGTGAGCCATCTGGACTGGACATGCCAGATGAACATTTGTTCGTCAAGAAATCTTCCTTGCCACATGTGGTCCAGGCTTTAACCCTGAACATCTGCAAGGCTTACTCCCTATTTCTGCATGGTACAACCTCGCACAATTTGTTGAAATTGTGGCATATAAAAAGTAGGAAAAAGTAGGAATTTCAAGAAAAAAGTAGGAATAGTAGGAGAAGGGTCAAAAAAGTAGGAAATAGTAGGAAAAGTAGGATCAATTGAAAGCCTGATGTAATGTAACCAAACCTTTATCAATTTAAAAACATCTTCATGTCCATTTTTTTTGGCCCAGCTTTCCGCGTCAATAACCTGAAAATGCCCAAAAATAACGTGAAATTGTTTTTGCTTTTATTTCACCAAAATCGAGAGTCGACACAAAATGAGAAAGCAAGAGAAAACACAGATACTGAAAACAGTTTATATAAAGGTGGACCTTAATTTAAAAGTTAAAAACAACAAACCATTCGTTACCATATCCATCGTATAACGTTAGCTAATTTACTAAAGCTAACGAGGTCAAATTTTTTTCTGGCCCTTGTCAATTTACAAAAGGCAATCATCATGTTCACTCCCAAAATAATCTTTCACTCCTTCCCTTTTAGACATTTTTGAGCCATAAAGGTGACTTTGTAAGATCACGGAACACTGAACTCCCCGGGGAGGGGGGAAGGGGGGGGGGTACGGTGGGGATTTAGAACAATGATTACCTGGTTTCCAAAGCTTATCACAGGCTCTGTAAGCGCTCCAGACTCCAAAAGCATGCGACATGCCTCCAATCGACCCCTCTTTGCAGCCCTCATAAGCGCAGTTTCTCCCAGCTGTGTATAAGAAAATACCAGTGTATTAATCTAGAGATAGTTTGAAACACGAGGTTCGGCCCGCCCCTTTTTCGACCCTTTTCATGAAATTTAAATAAATATTGAAATGTAATGGCGGTTATTGATGAAAGAAAAAACCCACTTCCGACAATTCGAGGTCATTTACACCATATTTTTCAATAGTAAATGAAATCATTGGCATAATACCGTTATACTGGTAGGCGTACGTCGTGAAAGGCTGCTGATAAGAATTAAGATATGTGAAACTTACCGCCAGAGCAATTCGAAATTCGCGCGTGCTTCTCGAGACCAAATTAGAAAAACAACGTCGATCGAGGCCCGCATTTTTTTTGGTTATTTTATTCGGTGAAACTTCGCTTCAGGAACTAAAATGCATAGTTGTAACACTAATAAAATTAAAATCAACCGAATACCGTCATGGCAAGGCTCAGAAGCAAGAATGAGCTATTCAGAACTGTAGACTGCCTAATTTATTTTGAAATTGCAAAACTAATCTAAATGCAAATAAAACGCGAATCAAAAAGCGCGCCACAGCTGGCAGAGAGAACGGACCTTTATAGATGTTAACTCAATGGCGGGTGATTGGCAACTGAACGTGTGAAACCCCTGGGCTCAGCCCTTTTATACTGGAACCTCGTGTTTAATAATGTTTTTCAGGAAAACATTTATATTACAGTAATCATCATAGTCATTGAAATCATCAGATTTAATCATTCACATCAAAACTTCAGACAGTTAAACAATTTGTTTGTATAAAAAAGACATGGTCAAGTATTTCAACTTACGGAGTGATAAGTCCAGAACAAAAAAATAGTCCAAAACCCTAAGCCCATACATGTACAGACAGGTTCTTTGGAAGGTGTCTAAACATCAATATATACCTAAAGGGCATTGCAATACTTTTATTTTCAATCAGTTTTATTATACAGCCTCCAACAAGGTGGAAAACAAAACAGATTTCTATTTTATACACCTTGAATTCATGCGCTTACATCATTCTGATGAAGGCTTCCACCAGAGAAACCGAAAAGTTAAAGCTTTAGAAACTGTAACGTTTGAGGAAACTCTTATGACAGATGTGTTAAGCCAAAGTGTCTGTATATGTCTTAGGGACATTCTCATGGCACCTGCCTGAAGCCCTTTGAATATGCAGGCCCTCAAGTCCCTCTTCTTTCCTCCTTGTACCTAGCCTGCATAGCAGCTGTCTTAGGGGAGAGGCAAAGTGTCATTCGAGCGGGCCGTCAAGTTAAATGCATGAGCAAAAGATAGACCTGGGGGCCCTGACTCTCTCTCCCCAGTCTTTTTCTTGCAACCACCATTCCTAAAAAAACAGTCACAATGCAGGCTACTTTGAGCCTTACTTACTTACACTATCTAGTGTGTTGACAAGTGCGCCGTTCTCAATGAGGAGTCTACAAACATCTTTGTGTCCATTACCTGCTGACCACATCAGAGCATTCTCTTGATTGTCCTAGGAAACAGGCAACAAGGCAATGGGACAAACAGATTATATTAAAATGTTCATTTGTAATCCAATGTTAAAAAGCAATCTGAATTAGATGTATTGTTGATAGCATTCTTGCATCCCTGGCCCTGTAAAACCACTCCCACAACCCCCACTCAGACTCGACCACCTTAGCATAATGGGAGAACTTCCAGTGTTTACTGCTGCCTGGTTATTCCAGTTTGTAAGGTGCCAGTCTGTTGTAAGGCAAAGGCCTGGGTTCCAATCTTTACTCAGGGTTTTAAAATAACTAAGGGAAGAAGTCAAAACAATGGTATTTTTAAGGAACCTAATTTTGTCGGGGGAGGTGGTGGGTGGTGGCACATACCCACTAACCCACCCCTCCCCACATTTTCAGAGCTCAATTTCTCAAAACCTGATTTAGGGATATTGGTTGTTATTGTAGTATGGACTTCTCTCTTCACAAAGAAGGCGTTGGTGCAAGCACTTTATCAATA
>JAOBAT010128620.1:0-12652 GCA_026413305.1 Hydrozoanthus tunicans
GAAAAAGTGAGGAGAACAATGGTCTTAATTCTCCTCACTTTTTCAGATGCTCAGACGAAGGGCTAACACTCGAAATGTCAGCTTCTCAACTTCCTTTACGGCATTGGTAATTTATTTGACTTGTCAAATCTAATCAGTAGCTACACAGTTTGGACTTTATTTTTCTTTTGTTCATATTAAAGCAAAAACAGCCAATAAAATTAAACCTGCTGCACTCTCCTTTCCCATTTGCTATCAAAACAAACTAGCCTACCAAATCTTTCTCTCTTTTCCTGTTGTTCTGGCCGTTGTTGGGCTCCAGTCTGGAGAAGGTTGGTTTCAGACCTTCTAGGAGAATTTTCCTATAAAGATAAGATCAAAAACACTAATTTGTATATTTTGAAAGCACTCATTGACAAACTCGAAGCCCTTAAGTGAGTAAAATAATTATCCTATGAACAATAGCATATTTGAATCATGTGTGCAAATGATTATGTATTTTGACAACACTTCCATTTCAAAGTGAAACACTTTATTTTACCTTGCTATTTGTAAAGACAAAACTGAGGCACAAAAAATAATTGTATTTTACCCTAAATCTTGGTGTATAAGCTGACCCTTTTTTTCAAGGCCAAAAAGTGATTTTCGGGTATCACTGTCTGTTTATTATGCTGATCCCCCTTTTGAAAGTTTAATTCAAACCAAAAAAAAGGTTTTTTTATATCAGCATGAAAAAATTAAACTTGAAAATATGATGAACTTACCATTTGTGTGGAATGGCCTTCATTATCTCTTTCATCTCCTGGCTTATTTTCTTGTGACACGTCAAAAATGTTAGTGCCTGGGCCACTTGCAGGAAACAAATCAACTGCTGGTTGATGTCCTTTTGCAGCAGTTAGATCAGGATTAGCTGGTAAAAATGAATTAGCTTCCTGGTAACCTGAGATAAAGAACAGGTCCTAAACTTTATTAACATCTGGATGATAATTAATATTAAAACAGGACGATATTACGAACTTCACAAGTCGACCATGTGCGTTTAAAATTTTGCATTTCGAGAAAAACAAGATGGCGAGCGAAGTTGAACCGATGGTTATTAAAGAGGAAGAGTTTAGAGATATTTTTGGTGATTCAGAAGATGATGATAATTTCTCAGATCTAAATATTTCCTTGAATGACACAGAAAGTAGTGATAGCCAAAGTTGCAGCGAGAATGAGAGCAGTGAAGAAGGAAGAGATGACGAAGCGGGTGAAAACGATCAGCTGAGTACTTGGACTCAACAACTTACAGCCGTAAATGTCGACGAGTTTACAACACAGTCAGGCAAACAGTTTGACCCTCAAGTAATTCCAAGCAGATCGATGTTTTTAATGTTTTATTTAATCGAGAGCTGGCTTCACATATTGTAAAAGAAACAAATATAAATGCCCATCAAAAGCTTGAAGGCGCTCCACAGTGACTAGCAAAATGGAAAGAAGTTACCGAGCAAGAACTCAAAGCATTCCTTGGAGTTTCAATAATGATAGTGGACTACTGGTCAACGGACCCTTTTCTCGGAAACCAGGGAATTCAAAGAGTTATGACCAAAAACCGGAACGAGGAGATTAACCACTTTCTTCACTTTCGTGACTCCTCTTTGCAACCAGCACGCGGGGAAGCAAACTTTGATCAACTGTATAAAATTCGACCAGTGCTCGATCACTTCAACAACAAAATGCAGGAAGTGTATCAACCAAGTCAGAATATTTCGGTTGAAGAAGGCATGATCAGTTTTAAAGGAAGGCTATCTTTCAGGCAGTATATGCCGGCTAAACCTACCAAGTACAGTATAAAGGTCTGGATGGCGGCCGATTCACAAACGACTATTGGGTATTGAAATTATGTGTTTATTAGTATACCAGGGGTCATAGAAATCTACTGAGCATATACATTTTGGTTTGGTGTGGAGTTTGTGTGGCATATGTAAAAAGAGCTCAGGAAACAACAGTAGTTTGACACTTGATCACGTCAGTAGGGAAAGGGTTATTATATATATATATATAAAAATGACAGCTAAAACTTTTTCAGCTTTGCAACACTACACAGTCAGTTTTCACATATGATCAATTCTGTAAATGAGCTGATCACAACTGAGGTTGGGTGAACCAATCAGAATGCTGTAATTGCATTATATTAATTATGATGATGCAAATTTGATGATTGCTAACACATTGTTCATATTATAAAACAAAAAACAGCCCATAAAATTAAACCATCTGCACTCCCCTTTCCCATTTTGCTATCAAACAAACTAGCCTACCAAATCTTTCTTTGTTTTCCTGTTGTTTTGGCTGTTGTTGGGCTCCAGCCTGGAGAAGGTCAATTTCAGACCTACTAGGAGAATTTTCCTATAAAGATAAGATCAAAAACATTAATCTGTATATTTTGAAAGCACTCATTGACAAACTCGAAGCCCTTAAGTGAGTAAAATAATTGTCCTATGAATAATAGCATATTTGAATCATGTGCGCAAATGATTATGTATTTTGACAACACTTCCATTTCAAAGTGAAACACTTTATTTCAACTTGCTATTTGTAAAGACAAAACTGAGGCAGAAAAAATAATGGTATTTTATCCTAAATCTTGGTGTATAAGCCGACCCTTTTTTTCAAGGCCAAAAAGTGATTTTCAGGTATCACTGTCTGTTTATTATGCTGATCCCCCTTTTGAAAGTTTAATTCAAACCAAAAAACGTTTTTTTTCATCAGGATGAAAAATTTTAATTTGAAAATATAATGAACTTACCATTTGTGTGGAATGGCCTTCATTATCTCTTTCATCTCCTGGCTTATTTTCTTGTGACACGTCAAAAATGTTAGTACCCGGGTCACTTGCAGGAAACAAATCAACCGCTGGTTGATGTCCTTTTGCAGCAGTTAGATCAGGAGTAGTTGGTACAAATAAATTGGCTTCCTGGTAACCTGAGGTAAAGAACAGGTCATAAACTTTATTAACATCTGGATGAAAATCACTGTTAAGACATGACTTTTCCATAAATCTTCTTCCATTTCCTCAACTCCCTCTGAGTGCTGATTCTTAGAAGTGTGTGCTGTTGTGCAGATGCATGGTTTTAAAAAACCCAATCCTCTATTTCTGTTTTGAGAATCTTATGATAGGGATCTCCAGATACTGCTTGAAGCCACTTAGTAAATTCAGCCCTTTCGAGCCAAGATTCTTGGAAAATGCATTTCCTGGGCATTGTTGAGATTTTGATTTATCATAACAAAGAAAAGCAAAAATTTAAGGACTTCTCAAGGACCATGACTGATTTTTGTAATATTTAAGGACTTTTGAGGCCTCAAATTTTGGAAAGTTAAAATTAAGGACTTTTAAGGTGAACCCTGAGCTACAAATTTTGGACTATATTTTTCTTTTGTTCATATTAAAGCAAAAAACAGCCTATCAAATCAAACCTGCTGCACTCCCCTTTCCCATTTTGCTTTCAAACAAAGTAGCCTACCATATCTTTCTTTGTTTTCCTGTTGTACTGGCTGTTGTCGGGCTCCAGTCTGGAGAAGGTCGATTTCAG
Organism: Hydrozoanthus tunicans; assembly: GCA_026413305.1. Classification (NCBI taxonomy): domain Eukaryota; kingdom Metazoa; phylum Cnidaria; class Anthozoa; order Zoantharia; family Hydrozoanthidae; genus Hydrozoanthus; species Hydrozoanthus tunicans. Next base: position 3,552 of record JAOBAT010128620.1, read on the forward strand.
ACCTACTAGGAGAATATTCCTATAAAGATAAGATCAAAAACAGAAATTTGTATATTTTGAAAGCACTCATTGACAAACATTGCACAAATGATTATGTATTTTGACAACACTTCCATTTCAAACTGAAACACTTTATTTCAACTTGCCATTTGTAAAGACAAAACTGAGGCAGAAAAAAATAATGCTACTGTATTTTACCCTAAATCTTGGTGTATAAGCCGACCCTTTTTTTTTCAAGGCCAAAAAGTGATTTTTGGGTATCACTGTTTGTTTATTATGGTGATCCCCTTTTTGAAAGTTTAATTCAAACCAAAAAAAGGTTTTTTTTACATCAGCATAAAAAAATTAAACTTGAAAATTGAAAAAAAATTCTATGAAAAGGTTTGTAAGTTCTTGTATGAAGAATCCGTCATTGAAATTTTCTTTTTTGTCTTCTTTTTATCCATAATCTTATTGCTATTATTATCACTACTATAAATAATATTATGTAATAATTTAGTTGTTAGCATTAATTTTATTTATTTCGTTATTTTCATTTGATTTAAGTCATTTCAACTGTAATACTTTAACAAAATCTAAAAAAGGAATATAAGTTAATAAGTTCAAAATCTTTTAATACAGTGTAAAGTCTATTCACCTCAGTTGGCTCTGCCAGGTAATGAACTGAAAATACAAAAAAGGAATTTCTGGAAAACCTTAGGCAGGTTACCACCGAAGCCTGGAATTCAACTAAATCTGAAACTTATAATTTAATTGAAACTCTGACTGCTTCAAATTGAAATCCCTCACCTCCATAAATGATCCCTGGTTGGTAAAGCTGGTTGAATGTGGAACTATACCATTACCATGATAACTGAAGGAAAACATACGAAAACTAAAATTAATAAATGCTGAAAGTTTTCATTCAATATACAATTACATACATTGTCTACATACGCATCATCACCATTACACTTCCATGGAACATTATAAATTTTGATTCATTGAATGTTGCAGAATTATTAGCAAAATTTAAGTACAAACAAGGTCAAGGGAAGCTTTAGGTTAAATGTTATCCAACAATAATGCTGTGAATATATAAAAAAATGTGTCACTGTGTTTGTTATTAGCATTGTTTTTAGAAACATAAATTTACTTTGAAAAACCTCTTGCGTAAATGAAAAAGACAACAGAAATATTGAATCTTTCATGAGATTAAGGTCATTCCTCTGTTTTGCATTGCACAGCTCTTATGCGCATTTTCACAACTTTTTTATTTGTACTAAAAATTCTCACTAATGGCTCAATTTTGCCTAATGATTCATGAATTCGCTGACTAGAATCGATTCCATTAATTTGGACACAAATTAAGGCGTGCTTAACCACACTTGCCCCAGGCCCCTCGCAGAAAATAACGTTTTGATGCTAATTTTTTATACTATTTTGCCTAATTTCTAAAAACTGAAATTGGAGACCCCCCCCTTTTTCTTTTTCAATTTTGTAAGAAAAAAACTTTTCCCAACTGGTGTAGAAATTTAAACAAAATCTATCGACAAAAAGTACAGAATTTGGGTCATTGAAATTTTTCTGATGGGCCATTTTTAGCTATTTTAACTAGGAATGAGGTGATTTTAACGCTGATTAATCATGTTAATCTATGACAATAGTTAACAAAACTCCTTAAACGTGTAGCTTAGTCGACTGAAAGTTAAGAGAAAGCGATAAGAATATAAGTCAACCTAGTTTACATTAGTGAAAGTTTCTTATTGGCAGTCGGACAAAAACTGCAATCATGGCACTTTATGACTAAATTGGCATAAAATAACCATATTTTGACACTCTATAACTCCAAAACGAAGTTGGTTACCCCCACTTTTTATTCCATTTTAGGAGTCAACATATAAAAAAGAGCAACCTGACAAAGTTTGAAAAAAAATCTATGTGTGGATTTTTTTCAGGGGAATGACCTTAAGGGAGGTTATGGGATGTCCAGAGTAAATTGATTGACTTTCTAATGTATACTGCACCTGGGGTGGTAGCTTTTCCAAATTTGAGGTTGTTGATACGAACGGCGTTTTACCAAATGATTATTGGTCAGTTGAACCATTTGCCGAGGCTGCTCCTGATCGAATCCCCCCCAGGAAGAGTCAGCCTGTGGTCCATCTGGCTGACCTGTAGTATACAGTAACAAAATTAAGTTGGTATAGTCATTATATTTATTCAAAAGTCCTGAGCAGAGTTGTTCAAAAGATCGACGCTTAACCCTAATCCAGGGTTTACAAAATCTATTGGTTATCAGGGCTTGAGACTAACTTTTTTTGCTCACTAGCTCAGTGGCTAAACTAGCCTAAACTAATTTTCAAGTTGCCAGGTTTCTTTCCATAATAAAAATGTCTGAAATCGAGGAGTATAGTGCAAAAATGATGTAAGTGACTTTGAGTGAAGTTCTCAATTCTCCCTACATTATCCCTTTTATATCTATGAAACTATTGGGAGAATTAAGCCTTTTATGCAAAGTCACTTAAGTCATTTTTGCACTAGGCTCTTCAATTTTCACTAGTTGGCCATTTTGGCTTTAGAAAGCCGAAAACCCACTAGCCAAAAACTGCATTTCAACTAGCCTGTGGCAACTGATGTACGTAGTCTTGAGCCCTGTTATCATGGTAAACAACCCTGGATTTGGGCTAACCCTCTTTTGATCAACTCGGCCCTGGACAATAATTAAATATAATAGGTGTTCTCGCCAGCTAAAAGAAACCAGAAGACTCTCTTTTCTCAGAACATAACAACTCCTGCGGTTACAATGTAAACAGTATGACAACAAGCACTGAAATCACTGATGGATTGCTTTAGTTAAGAATTACATTTCTAGCGATCGTTCCAATTACTCAAAAAATTGGAAAAATATTGAGTTTAAATTTGGGTTATGTATAGATATAGATTAGTTTAGAGGAGAGTGGCTAAGCTAAAACCTTTCTCCAGCCTATGAGCTCATATCTCCAGTTTCTGTAAAGCTAGGCTGATAAGTATTAACTCCCCCTGAACAGAACATTGATCCTGCCTCAACCTCAGTCAGGACACAAAATGTCCCGATTTTGAAATGCATTGGAGCTGCAGAGAAGTCATAGTCATAGATCAAAAAATAGCTTGAATTGGATAGTTAGAGTTATTTTGTGATAAACAATAAAAGGAACACGGATTAAAACTGCATTAACTAAATGCTAAGCAAAATATGTTACAGTTCTCGTCCTTCTCAATCTCTATAATTTGACCATCGTGTTTAGGGAGTATTGGTGCTATTACCTGATAACCACTATTTTAGATAAAAGTAAGAGGAAAAACGTCACCAGTTTTCAGTGCCATTTTGCCACATATTTCGGCCTGTGAGTGCTGAAATTGGTGTTTTAAGGCTTCCAATTTTCAAAATTTTCTGGGGGAACATGCCCCCAGACCCTCCTAAGAGACTCTGCCTGCGGCACTTGATGTCCCGATTTATTAAGCTTCATAGGTTGGACACTCTGCACTAATCTTTGAAGGTTAGCCCCTAGTGAAACTGCTACTCATTTATACAGCTGAGTCAACTGGAACAAAGTCAGGTAAAGTGTCTTGCTCAAGGGCACAATGCAGTGGTCTGACTGGGGCTCAAACTCAGGAACCTAGATTTTGAGTTAAACATACTAACCACTCAGCCACCGGGCTACCTACTAGGGAGAGTGGAAAGCACAGCAAAGCAAGAACAAACTGCAGTAAACTGAGTATAAACTGTTATTTCCCTCCTGTGCCCTACCCCGCTCAATTCAAATTTTGCAAGTGAGTGTTACAGTAGGTTTGTGTCCAGAATGATAGATCAAGAAGAAATATGTTGGCAATTTTGTATACAAACTGGTAAATTTGGGACATTTGGAATGTGTGTTGTAGGCCAGGTATAAGTTATCTTTGTGGCAAATTCATCATTCAATGTTAGTCTTGAATGAAATTTAATTTTTATGCTGTGCCTCAGTAAGCATCTTAAAAACTCCTGCTTCCCAAACCATACTTAGTTTATTGCACTGAGTCTAACATTTTAAATAATTAAAACATTTATAACCTGATTCAAGAATGATTTGTATTTGAAATTTCTCAGTATGAAAAAAAAATAATTTAGTTAAAATATAATTAACACTACATTCATATTTAAGGTAATACCTTGGATAATATCTATGATAATGTAACTATATATAATTCATTATGTTAAAAACAAAAGAAAATAATTACTGTTTTAGTGTGTATGACCAATAAAAACAAAAAACCAAGAATGTGTATTACAAATTGAACTTTTATAGTATATTTTTACAACTAGGCAGCCAAATATTCTAATGCATTTCTTGGCAGCCTGATTACTTAAAACCTGAACTGTGTTTATTTCATAACGATCCACAACATTTATCAACCATTTTTGAAGACCGAAGAAACCAACACTTTATGCCCAAATACCGGTTCTACAAACGACTAACAGCATTTTCAAAATTACTTTAACGCACGTATCTTTTTTATTTCTGCCACTTCCATTAACTTTTCCGGGGCAGGTTATGCGTTTAAAATCGAATATACTACGACGCTTAGCTCAAACATGATGGTCCATGCAAAACGCAGCCCTCAATTAGATTGCACTGCAATTGCTCTGGATTTTCTATCTCTATCCGGACTCAAGATTTTTCAAACCTTTTATTTATTCACTAAACTGTTTCTAAAACTTAATTGCATCATGCCTTAACTCGTATCAAGTCTTCTAAAGTACGCTCTGATTTACAAAATGTCCTTCCTATTCTCACATCCGGTTTGCAATTGTTCGAAATGTATGGCTTGCAGACTTTAGCAACAAGCAAGAATAACTTCAAACTTCCTGACGTTAAACTTCAGTATCAATTTGATTCGCAACTAGCTCTGACTAGAGCTCAATTTGTTTCTAAATACCTGATTTTTCGAATTATGTGACAAGGTAAACGAAAATGCGCGACTGCAACAGGTCGACTCGCTACTGTAAACATTGTCCGCGAGCTGTAAATCAAAGCGCGCAACTTACCGCCAAAATATTTACTTCCTTCGAAAATGGCAGGAGCAGCCGCTTGATTTGCCTTTGCGTTTCTTCGTCTCATGGTTGGATCGGTAGGTCCCGAGACTAAGGCCGATATACACCGCAAATATAGTTCACTTCTCTCTCAGAATCCCAGGCATAAGCATTGCAGTTGATTAACTCCTGCTAGAATTTTGAGCATAACCCCAAAAACTTCGAGGCTAACACTTCACCGAATGGTGAAGCAATGCATGCTTTTGGTATGCCTTCAAAAAATCAAAAGATTTTTTCGAGATTTTTTTGAGGCTGTACAAAGATTTCCGAATAATATGCGAATTTCACTGTAAGGAGATGTTCGAATCAACTCTTAACCTATTGTGCCACGTCAGTTAACGCATCAAATTTTGAAGCACACCGCTGGAAGTTTCTCAAGCTACTGCAGCTCAACCGGAAGCAGTACTTCTTGCTGTGTAACCGGAAGTGCAAAGGAAAGGTTGACGACATGCAAATCGGATAGAATTTCCTTTCACGAATTAATTGGAACTTCACGCACATAACAGAAGTTAAGTATTTTTCATCTGACAAATAAATCAAGGCTGACATAAATGTCGGAAAAGCTACAAGTCTCTATTTTGTATTCGATATTTCATTTCCTTTCAACATTCCTCACAATTTGAGTCGGTTTCGAGGAGACGCCAGTTTTAAACAAACCAATTTATTTTTCGCTAGGCTAATACGAATTCGGTTGTTTCATATTCTTAAAATAAATAATTACTTCTAACACTTCTAGAAACTGCAAAAACTGTTCTTTCCGCGTTTCGAAGAAAAGAATGATTTTATTAGCATGACCGAAAATTACATCTGAAACAAACACCAAACAGGTCAGTGAAAAACCCAACACTTAAAATTCAAATTCGTCTGAATAGTAATGAACGTGGTGGTCAGGTTTGGTTCGTAATTTCTGTTCGGACGATAAACGTTTCCCAATAAAGAAATCAAAGCAATAGTTTTGTTTTAGAGCAAGAATTTTAAGGCGCTCAGTTGCGTATCAGTTCTCAGCCAGAATCCCCGACGTGGACAGAAACGAGAGCCGTAAATGTTAGTTCGATTTGCGAAAACTTACCAGCCTCTTCCATTGTCCGTTATTATTCCACACGCTACTTGTCTTCTAGTTTCCCCCATCGCTTGACAGTCCAAACATCCCATACAACATTCTTATATTAAAGAACGTAAATGCCGAACAATGTTTAAGAACCCCAAACCACAACACAATACAGCAGAGTAAATTTTTCTCACTCGCTAACGCTAATCACGCATGTGTAGATTTACAGACTGTCATCACCGGCTTTTGGACTTGCCACGTGTTAGCTACTTTCAAACAATAAACGAAACCATGTGACCGATAGACTGGGAATATGTGACCCTAAGTTAGCCTTTTTACGCTAGGAAGCGGACAAGACTAAAGAACTGTAGTTTTTAAACTATCTTGAAAAATATAAAGTACTATGTCCCCTATGACACCAGTAAGAAAATACTAATACAAAAATCTATAATATGTTTCTCGAATCGTACTAAGAATTTAAAGTATTAATTAAACCCATAAAAAGGGGTATGTATAACCCTTCAATCGCGTTTGGAAAATAAAACCCTGCACGTCATTATCTTTTTTACTACGCGCCAAGACAGACCCATGTTGCATATTAACACTGTTCGCCATTGATGAGGTATCGGCTCTCAAACAGGCATTCCGTGTGTGGGATACATAGAGACTGGAGGGTATCTTAAAACCCTTTTCTAAAATATTTTTATTTTAATACTCTTCTAAAGAAGCCTTGGAAAACTGGTTTCACAAAAACTTTGGATATGTCATCCTCGACTGGCCTAACTTTCGAATTGACAAACTCCTTTAAATGGGTCACTCCTCTTTTATGAAACAAAAGATCTAACCCTTGGGTTTGACTCAAAAGATATAATCTTCGTTCTTTCTCGGCACCTATGCTCAAGGCTTTTAGAAATAGCGGACAGCTTTTTGTAGGTTGAAATCGCGTGTGACTGCTAAACCTACGGAGTTAGATACGAACTTGAATCGAATTGCGTTATCTGATGGTGTGAATGAAAACATTTCTTCTCAAATTGGCAGTTTTGTCGTAAACACCACTGATGGTATCACAGAAGTTCTCGCGACTAATATTGCACCAAGCTTTGGTCTCGAATAAAAGGGGGAAAATCCTCGTAACCGGGTGGGTCTGGCTTGATTCTGTTTTGCTGTCCCTCTCCGTGTTGTATCTTGGAAGTTTCTGGGGAGAAAAAGTTTGATGAGCTCATTAAATCTTTCTTGACGAACCCGCTCCATGAAATCAATCCACGTCGATCAACAACGTTTGCCAATCAGGCTTACAAAGTTTGCCAAACGAGCTTTTTCTTCATTCCGGGAACTTTGTTTGATTGCTACTGCATGGGCTTCCTGTGGTAGGCCAAGTCAAATCTTTCCGTCGTCGTCGACTGGACAAAATTTTGATCCCACAATCCCTTGCAGAGCAAAGCTCACACTCACATTTTGGTTATCTTGCTTGATCGTGGTGGAGGAAAGAAGAAAATTCCTTGTGTAAAAAAATAAGCAGTTTGGTTTGTCTTCCAAAAATATCACTGCTACTTGACGAAAAGGGAGCCAAGTGAACGCGCCTATTTCTGTTTAAAACCGCCTCTCCGGCCTCTGCTGCACTCAGATCTTTCCTCGTTTCTCTGAAGTTCCGGTTGTTCCTCATACGGTCCCTTGAAATCGGCTCCCTAAGGCTTTTAACCTAAAACTCCGTTTATCAATAGCCTGCTACCACCTGTGTTCCTCCATCACTTCTGTATAACCGTTCGTACAACACGGAAGGGTCATTTGAAGGCAACATTTCCTTGGCTTTTTTCTTGTAATTTGTTCTGTTCACTTTACCATACTTTATGTGTTCGCGTGTTCTCTCTTTCTGCACCAGTAATGATTTTAACAATAACAATAATGTTTACAACAATAATGATAATTATAATAACAATAATAATAATAATAATAATAGTAATAATAATAATAATTATCATGATGGTGATGATGATAATGCGTCTTCTAGTGTAAAGTATCTGATACATTTGATTCAGATATATTTGTTGATATCATGCTGTATATAAGTCAGTATAGTACATGAACTGCACTTTTCTCGTTCACTCATGGTAGAATTCAGAGCGTAACCCCAAAATTTTGAAGCTTCGCTCTACAGTATGGTGAAGCAGAGCAGGTTTTTTCGTATGCGTTCGGCTTGAACGATCAAATTTTAGAAAATCGGTTAAGGCGGGAGTAAACCCAAAGCGCGCTTTCTGACCTCTTTTCCTCATGTTTCTTCCGATATCTCCGTCCATGGTTTGAATCTACAAAATCCCAATGCTTAAAACACAGACGGAATGAAGGAGAGTCAGCTCGAATATTTTAATAATTTTTTGATGAATTTTGAGTTTTATTTATTTTTTCTTAAAGAATGGTAACTTCGAAGAGTTCTATTCTTAATTTCGTGTATTTTTGGGAAGTTTAAAAGTTAATTTTAAAGTTAAGACTTAATGTAAATTCGCAAAAAATCGTCCTCAAACCAAAGCTGTACTAGGCCCTTCCATGGAGGGTCGGTTTGCTCATTTCACTCAAATTTCTTCTTATTCAAATAATTTTTTCAACTTCCTCACTATCCAACAAAAGTTTGGGTTTACCGCCGCCTTAAGAGAAAAACTTAACATATCGAAAGTTTTGAAAACACCCTCTTATTTTGTCAATGATTTTTAAACTACAATTTTAAAACTTTAATACAGGAACTTTTCCGTTCGCACGCAAATGATAGGAAAATTTTTATAACCAGAGTTAGGCCTGCTTCAAACACCGTATTTTAACCGTATCGAATTAAATTCACGTATTAAACTCGGTGAAAATACGGTGTTTGAAGCAGTGGACCGAATTAAATTCGGTAGTGAATCAAATTCGCTTCCACCTACCGGATAATACGGTAGAAATTCAATTCGTTGGAAATAAATTCGGTGTTTGAATCAC
>JAOBAT010128631.1:0-35590 GCA_026413305.1 Hydrozoanthus tunicans
ACTAATAAATATATAAGTTTACTAATTGCATGTTTCTGACTGTTAATATTTATAAATATCTCGTAATTATCATAAAAGGCAACGAAAATCTAATGAAAACATGTTCTAGTAAAAATCACCAAAAACGGCTATCAATAAAGCTGTTGCCATGGTAACGGGTTGCCCACTAATCACTAAATTTAACAAAATCATAATCTGCAATAAATTTTAGGAAAAGTCGGAAGATTTGGCTACCATTAGATGAATACAAACAGAGTTAAACAAAATTGAAATCGGCGTGGGCACTTTCTGCCCCCCCCCATGTAAGATAGGGTTAAAAATTAGGGATTTACACTTGAACAATAAGAGTACCAATATATAATCTATCTAATTATATAATCCATAATCTTTTTATAAGCCAAAATTAAGTTGAATAAGAACCCACAAAGTTTGTCTCAGTCTACGGTAGTAAACACTGAAACAGAGATTTCAACTTATAAAAGAGCATGTTAAGATCCCCCTCTCTACTAACATTAAGCTTTGCAAACAGTTGAAGAAACACACAATTAGAAAACATTGTTTTTTCATATCATAGGCGACTTTGTTGTGATCAAAGAAAACCAGACCATGCTTCTTGACATGGATACTCCCGTTCTATCAATGCTGCTTATCAAGGGCGGTCATCTCATGTTTGACCGAAAAGACCTACACCTCCAAGCAGAGCGTATATTAATCACAAATCATGGAAGTTTTCAGGTACTGTTTTCTGTATGTTACAATCTGAGTTATCATTACTGGAAATTTTGATCTTCTTTTGGCTTGCTTCTTTATTTTTCTTAAAATATTTGTAATCTACCTTCGCGTAATATGGTTGGATCTATCTTTCTTTAATTTCCTGAAGTTGTTGGTGTTAATAATTTCAAAAACATTATTGTCCTAAACCGATATGTCCAACTAATATCAGTGTTACCGTTGTAAGGATTTAAGATCACAATGTTTTTGTTCTTCAAGTTTTCGCCACTGTGTCGTTTTGGACAGATCAGCTTACAACAATAGTATAGTCGACATTATCAACAACAACAAGTTCATAGAAAGTAAAGGAAGATCAAACTATTCTTGACTACAAGGAGTTTAACAATATTATTTTGTTTTCGTAAAGACATTTTTTTCAATTTCCAATTGATAAAACAAAGTACAGTGGAATCCCGGTTTAACGATCTTCGGCTTAACGATATTCCCGGTATAACGGTAAAATTCGTTTCCCGGCAAAAGTTATAGTAAACCGTTATATCGGGAAGAACCGGCCCCGGTTTAACGATACTCAGTTTAACGATGGAGAGCAAAATTATCCCGGAATAACGATGAAATCAACATGACAGAGCACAGGAAATGCTAGTTTTTTAACAAAACGAACTTTAATTAATAAACATTAATATTGTTCTTGCTTACGCTCCAGCAGCCATGAACGCTGATTGATGTGTTTTAAACCGCTTTAGACCATAGTTTATCTGCCATTTCTTCCTTGCATTTAACAGGTCCCTCAATTTTAAACTGTTTTGACGTATTTTAAGGATAATAACAAAGAATATTCCGGATGTTGCACTTGTGAATCATTTGATGTTAAAAAGTATTAATTACAAGTTTATCAGGGAACATAGGGTAAAAACGCCTGCGTCACCTTTTTACCGGTATAACGATGTTTTAGAAATTTTCCCACATATTGTTATACCGGGAATCTTGGTTTAACAATATCCCGTGTTAGCAACATAACTTTGATGTCCCCTTGGCATATCCGGTGTTAAACCGGGATTCCACTCTATGCTGCGCTACCATTATTGTAGCAAAACTAAATGAAGAACAGCTGGTTTTCAACTGTTTCGTACAAATGTAAAAACGTTAGAAGCAAGAGAGGTATTGACCATACCCGAAATTGAGCCAGTTGTTAGTTAGTTAGAGACAGAGATATAGCTCAGTGAACTTATAAATAGTACTTGTTTCCAGGTTGGTACTGAAACTGAACCCTTTGAACAAAAGGCTACTATAACCTTGCATGGACATGTGCGCTCGAAAGAAGTTCCTGTATACGGCACAAAGAGTTTGGCCTTGCGGGAAGGAAAAATTGATATCCATGGAAAGCACGTGCCAATCACATGGACGCATCTATCCCAAACAGCTGAAATAGGTGCTACAGAACTCAACCTGAAACAAAGTGTCACATGGAAGGCCGGAGACATAATCATTCTTGCTCCTACCGCAAAATCGCAGCGAGAACACGAGCAACTGACAATCAAAAGTGTTAAAAATGACGGGAAGACTTTAGTTATTGAGGAGCCCCTGAAGTACCGACATATTTCTATTGCCCAGACAATTGCTGGTCGTGTAGTTGAAACACGGGCTGAGGTTGGGCTTTTAAGTAGGAATGTAGTGGTACAAGGATCGGTCAACGATGCATGGACTGAGAAGATTGAGGCATGTCCAAAAGAGTTTGAACCAGGCCAGTTTAATACGCAAACCTGCTTCCAGGGGCGCTTCGGCGAAGAAATGGGTAGTGATATGTTTGGTGTACAAATAATGATTCACGCTCCGCACCAAAACCACAATCATGAGCCACACTCTAGTGTTGTCACAGCTCGGTTCAGCTACGTGGAGGTTCGTCACGCAGGTCAAGCTTTCCGGTTGGGACGATATCCGATTCACTTTCACGTTAGTGGTTCTGTAAAAGGCTCATATGTGCGAGGTTGTGCCATTCATCACAGTTTCAATCGTGCTGTCACAATGCATGGAATTCACGATCTGCTGGTTGAACGAAACGTTATCTTTGATGTGATGGGCAACGCGTATTTTATGGAAGATGGTATCGAGACTGGAAACATTATTCAGTACAACCTGGGAATTCTCGTTAAGTCATCTAGCTCAGAACTAAATGTTGACATTACACCGGCTACCTATTGGGTTACAAATGCTAACAACACAGTCCAACACAATGCAGCAGCTGGAGGCTCTCACTTTGGATTCTGGTATCAAATGTTTGAGCACCCGGATGGACCATCCTTTACCCCGGATGTCTGTCCCCGAAATGTACCCATGCTTACTTTTAGAAACAACTCAGCCCACTCTTTTGGACGTTACGGTTTGTGGATCTTCCCAATATATCATCCAATGAGAGGAGGAGGTTGTGGGTCGAAGATAGCAGAGCCTGCTCATTTTCATTCTTTGTTATCTTGGAACAATATGAGAGGATCAGAAACTGTGATAGGAGGGGCTATACGATTCGTTGATTTTGTGATGCTTGATAATGACATTGCGGGAATTGAAGTGGTGACAGCTGATGCAGGCGATAGCCCTTGGGGAGGAGCCATGCTTATGAACTCTTTAATTGTAGGTCACAGCAAAGCAGGAGAGGGGTTCAAGTATGAAGTTAGTACTAACACAAAATGTACAAATGCTGGAGTACGAGGCCCTCATTCGTCGAGGCTGACACTCTCCAATGTAACAATGGTGAATTTTGACCAACCTGACTGTGCCGCCTTCCGTGCTTGTGCACAATGTGCAAAATTTAAGAAAAGAGGTGGTTGGGAACAAAGATTTGAAAAAATGAAATTTATCAATTCTCCTCACCGCACTCACTTCGAATGGGAACACCAACTTGTGTTCCATGATTTGGACGGCAGTATGACAGGGAAAGCTGGAAGTAAAATTGTTCCTACTAACGCCAATCTGCCACCAACCCAGTGTACTCATTCGTCAGTAGACAGTCATGGAGTTCCAAGCAGCATTTGTGACCCGGAAGTAAGGTTTACAAGATTCTCTTGGAATCAGGCAAGGCCAGAATCGCTTGTTAACAAGGACGTGAACCTGATCAACGAGCATGGCAAGTCTGTTATTCCTTTCAATACGAAGGGTCAAACTCATGCGATGGGGTGGTGTGGAACATTGGTTCTTGGAAAGAACTATTATCTTGAGTTCCAAAATGCCACCCATATTACTAACATCTCTTGGACTGGTTCTATTTATGGATTGGAGGATGGAGACTGTGTGACCATTAATCACAAACTCAGACAGTCCCCGGATCATTTTACCACCGGAGGACCACCTCAAAATATGACAGAAGAAACACCTACCTGTTCTGATTCTCCGCACGGAGCTTGGAGTTTTAAGAACGAAACAAAAACTTTGTCTATACTAGCATCTGGAAAGAATAACCCGTACACCTTAAATAAAAATCCCGAGCCACGACAATTGACATTGAACGTGTTTAGATGTTTCTTCCTAGACTGTATAACACCAACGCCTCCCCCGCCACCCAAAGGTCGCCCCTCTAAGTTTTTGCAATGGTCTAAGACTGAAGACTGGGATGGGACTGAGCCTCGATATGGTGGCTACGGCGGTGTTCTGCCAAAGGATGGTGACGATGTAATGATAATGCCAGACTGGTGGATGGTCGCTGATACATCCTTGCCCACTCTAAACAGACTCATTATTTACGGAGCTTTGGAACTAGATAACAGCATGGATTTTGTACTGAATGTTTCTTTCATTATGATTCAAGGTCATTCAGCCAGACTTATAGTTGGCTGGGAAGACAACCCGCATCCCGGCAACGTGCTGATAAGTTTTAGGGGGAACTGGGATAGTCCCGACACTCCTATGGCAGGCGGACCAAACGCAGGCTCCAAAGGGATGGCTGTGTTTGGCTGGCTGGAACTTCACGGAAAACCTAGAGATGTATATTGGACCAGGTTGTCCGCAACGGCAACCAAAGGTTCTAACTCAATTACGCTCGAGAAAGCCGTGGATTGGAAACCCGGGGAAGAGGTAGTTATCGCTTCTACAACAACCGAGCCATTTGACACCGAGAAATGCAAAATTGATGCAGTGTCTAGTGACAAACGTACTCTTACACTAGGATGCATTCTCAAGTACACGCACATTGGTGCAACACACAGCACTGGTGGCTGGACCTATCAGTTGTCTGCTGAAGTTGGACTGCTGACTAGAAACATTGTAGTTGAAGGTGCAGATAGCCCTGTTGGAGTTCTGGACAAACAATCTTTTGGATGCCGAGTACTTGTTAGCTCATTCACCCAAGGAGGAATCGCGTATCCTGGTCGAGCAAGAATTGAAAATACGCAGTTCAAACATTGTGGTCAGGAGGGCTGGACTGATTCATACGATCCGAGGTTTAAATTTCAAATAACATTGTTATCTCTTTTTTTCTTGCTTAGCTTTTGGTCATATCAGTTGAGACATTTATAAGTTAAGATATTTAAGATGAAGAAGTTCTTTAAAAGGAGGAGTTGTTTTAGAATCTAACAGTCAACTCCAATATTATCTTTTTTTGGTTTATTAATTATTTATCTTTTCGTCTCAATTTTAGTCTATTCTACAATATTTTTTTCTATCATGTTTTAGAAGCGCGCAATCTAAAAAATTGCACTACCGAATGGCACGTATTACATTGAAATTATTTTCTTCCTTATCAACAGATACTCGTTGGCATTTCTGAACGTTGGTGATGTCCCAGGAAATTTTTCATACATCAGAGGGAACTCCTTTGATTTCAACTTTAACACGGCCATAGGTGTGTTTGGTACCAACTCGCTAAATGTACAAGACAATGTTATCTACCATTCTGTGGGTTCTTGCATGAAAATAGAAGGGAACCAAAACCATGTAATTCGCAATCTGGCCTTAATGTCGCTGTCCATTCTCACTTACAAGGGTCGCAAGACCAAAATCAACATGATATGGCCAGGCGCAATTGAACTTAACCATGCAACTGATGTAACTGTAATCGATAATGCTATTGGTGGCAGTGAACGGCTCGGGTTTTTGATTGATGGTGCCGATTGCAACAATGGAACAACAACCAGCCGCTGGTCTGGCAATGTGGTTCATGGTGCTTGGCGTGGTGTCTGGATAGGATACCAAGACGGACATGCGGATTGCTCTCTTATATCAGGATTCCTAACCTGGAAAAATCTCGATTATGGGATTTGGTTTTGGCCTCAGTCTCGAATTATTGTTAGCAACGTCATTGTGGTAGACAATAATGTTGGTATAATGCCAATGGTATGGGGCCCACCTGCAATTGAACACAAAACTGCAAACAAATTCGTAGAGATACATGATTCACTGATTGTTGGAACCAGTCCAAGTTATGACTGCGCCGTTGATCCGAAGCCTCCAGTAAATAGCCTCCCTTTCTCAGGTGCCAGAGTTTTGCTAGCTCCAGGCGGTAAGTGACCTTTTTTTCACCTGGAACATTGTATAGTCATCAACACCTATCAATATATACCTAAAATATAGACTTAAATGTCCTTACCTGGCATAATTGTAACCAATTACACCTTACAATGTTTATCTTTTAATACCCTAGTTACAAGAGCTCTTAAACTGTTTTTATTACAAGTCAAAAGGTTTTTTACATCTAACAATAATCTTTTGAAATCACTGTTGATACCCTAGAATTGATAGACTCACAGCCGTTGGATTTCAAAATTAACCGTGAATGTTCTCTATAACTGAATTGATTTTACCCTTTCCTTTTAAGTCTCCGATTAAAATTCTTTTTTTCTTTTTAGTCTTCGATTAAAATTCTTTTTTTCATCTTAAATTAGGGAAAAGAAATAGGACATAAGCACATGACTACAGCAAAGTATTACAGCTGAAATTACAATGAATCTCAAATCCCAGTGAAAAAACCCTTTATATACTTGACTAGAAAGTTGTTAAACTGATATCGAATTTGGTTTTGCGCATTTTTGGTTTGAAATTTGAAATCGGGCTGGAACTACGCACTAGCTTAGTTTTCAGACCAAGTAGGTGAGTAGCGACTGAAATTTCGTTTTTGAATGCCTTTACATTGAATAACTTTTTCCGGTATTTCCTTTTTGTGATAACTCGTAACACAAGCTACTTCAATACGCTTCGTTTCTCTGCAGTCGATAACTTATGATTAAGTAAATGATATTTTTCAAAACGTCTTTCGTTTTTTGTTCCAAAAAAAACAAAAACATAATCTAAACAGATCTAAATTGACACGTATCGGCTCCCTATCAAAAGTTCTCCGATTTGCCATGGAGCTAAACATGGATGCTGGCTATTCGTAACTTATCTAACCGTCCATCTCGATGTAGAGATAAAGCCTAGTCCGATATAACGATATCGGTATAATACGATATAACTTATTCAACTTGCAACGAACAACAGCAATTTCACTCTTGCTGCTCCCACAAAAGAGATTACTCTACCTGTTGCAAAAACAAATTTAACATCACTAGTCTACTTTGAAAACATATTTACACAATAAATCATTCTTAATTGAGTATTTTTATTTCTTTTAGAAGTAAAACATTAAACTATCCTCAAACACTGAAAAATTTAAGAAGACTCTTAAAAACTATCTTTTTAAACAAGCGTTTTCATAATTTATAGTTCTATTTTTTTCTTATAGAACATTTAACATTCTTATTATATTCATACTTAGGATGTCACTATTCTTTAGTTTTTACCGTATTTCTATACTTAAAAATATTAGTGTTCTTACCTAGTATAATTTTATTGTTAAGCGCTTAGCACTTAACAGTATAAGCACTATATAAATGGTGTTATTATTATTATTATTATTATTATTATTATTATTAAGTATTGTCAACAGCATAGATGAACATGATAATCTATGCTTTGTATATCATTGTCATTATGTTTACTTTGAATCAGCTACAAGCACTACAATGAAGAACTTTCCATGGTCTTTTCAAACGAATTCCTTGATCATTTGTTCCGATTTTTGCTACCAGGTGGAAAGATCGGGATCACCCTGTCCTTCTTCGGGTCTGCGCCTGGCAATGCTCCCGCCATGCCTTGGGAGGATCCTCAAACCTATCCTGCTATCAATGGCTTCACGCTCTATAGCAAAGTTACATTCGCAAACTTTCGCGTTAGCTGTGGCAAGCGAGATGTCGCTATTCTACCAAACGATCACAACGAAGATATTACGCATCCAGTATCTGTAAAGGGTGAGTTGAACCATTTCAAATATCCTCACAGACTGTCTTTTTTCTAATTGGCATTAGGATGGCATTAGGATGCTTAGCTCAAGCAGTGAGGACGGCAAAATCGACAACGGCGATTCACAAAAGTCAGACTTCTTGCTTGCCATTTTTGATCATGTATTATTTGTTTACTTATTTCTTTGTCCGAGTTACGCTTTACGAACAGGTAAAGATGATTTTCGTAAAAGTAAATGAAGATCGACTAAATTTTCTTAGGGCGTTTTCGTAGTCGTAAAAACTTCAAACTGAGCTTTATTCCTTGTAATAAATTTTTAAGATGACGGCAAGCAGGTGCGTTCTAACGTGCAGCTATTGTTTTCACTAATATTTTAAGCCGTCGTCGTCGGCGTTTTCGTCGCTTAAGCTCCCTACTGGAATCTTTGCATTATCTGTTCGTCCTTTGTGTATGCAAGCTTGGCACAGATGATAAGATCAGCGACTGCCAGGTGAGAAGTCTCACGTACGAAACTCGATGTTGGCGTGGGTAAAGCATCTGTGCAATTTTCTTTTAGTACACAATTCGCGGAAACTACTAGATGCAACCAAGAGGAATTGGAAGAACACAAATCCTCTACTATACGAGTAGGGTTGTTACCCAGTGGTTGCCTCTTTTGACAAAAAACATATGGATATGTATGACAGGACGAACACAGAATAATCACACACGAATGAACACATACCACACAAACAAATACATTTACACAATACGAACAAGCCCAACATAGACAGAAATAGACATAGGCAAAGACGTAGACATAGATAAGACATAGGTAACATAAACATAGGAATAGACATGGGTAGGTGTTTGTTAACCATAAATGTATAGTTGAAGGATTCAAGCACATCAAGGGAGAACACAATCATTATTAGTAACCCCAAGCTGAAGCTGCAAATTGACGCCGGAAGCTTACGGAAACTGCAGCCACTTACTTTGCCCTATGTCTTTTCATTATTTAGGACTAACGTGGCCCAACACAGATGAAGAATCGAGAATACATATTACTAAACCTACTCCGAAAATGGTAAATCCGTCTGATTGTGTCGATATGGACTGCGATGCTATGCGACAAACACTTGTGAAAGATCTGGACGGAAGCCTTACCGGAACAGTTGGAGGATCAGTTATTTCGAAAGCAGAGTATGAATGGGACGGCAATCCTAGGTTTGGTTTAGGTAAGCTATCTCTAATTATTGAAATGAAACTTTCCTCAGAGGATTTCTTAACTTGTAACGGATTTTGCTCCAACACGTGTTGAATGCAACTAATTTTTGCAGTTTTTAACGAAGTACTGTGTCGAGAAACAATAAAATGCAAGTCAATTTTAGCCGATCACGCGCTTATTCTGAGCCGCCGATTCCGCACTATTTCTCCTGAGCCGCGATACAGTGTTTTGTTGCAAATGTCCGTTAACCAGTCCTTAAAGGCGCTGTTTGTGCTTGTAGTTCTCCAAGTGATAGTGATAGCCGTATATTTAGCTTCCCTACTCTTGGGAACTTAGAGAAACGAACAGGGTTTTACGACTCCGTCAGTGATAGCACTCCGATGGCCTACGGTTTAGCGTCCTTGTCTGAGAAGGCGCGAAGGTCTAACCGTTTGCAGATGTTGAGCAAAGGCAGCACCTTCTCCTCAGTTTTTATAGGGCCGAGTAAAAGTCCTGCTAGGAATTGAATCAGGGCCTTAGCAACAAATGGTGCCTCAGCAACTGGACTAACCATAATAGCTTTTTTCTATTGAAACTCAAATCTCTTCACACAGCAATCCCACTAGCTACCCTCTACAGCTTGAATCACAAATCCAGGTAACAGGTTATTCATAGTCGCTGTTTTCAGTCCATAGCGCGCTTTACCCTACATCATTACAACTGCACCATCATCAAACAGTTCAAAACATTGCTGTGCATAGAAGCTTTTAACCAGACAACAACTACATTGATTCTAAACATAGTGTTTTATCAACTGCATTGGGCTATACTTAAGAGTGTTTGCCGGACTACGTGCACATAAACGCTTTCATGAGCCCCCGGGGGATTATTTGTTCTTTAGACATTGTAGACGGGTCGCTTAGTAGAGAGTGAGGGGGGGAGAGGGGGCTTATTTGAGCTCTAGATTGAGAGCTTTACAGAGAAGGGGGCTTTTAGGAGACGGGGACTTATTAGGGAGAGGCTCATTATAGAGGGGGCTTATTTGAAATTTTAAGCTCTTGACAGGGAGCTTTACAGAGAAGGGGGCTTTTAAGAGACGGGGGGCTTATTTGAGAGGGGGCTCATTTGAATTCTGAAGCTCTAGCAAGGGAAATTTAAAGAGAAGGGGGCTTTTAAGAGACAGGGGACTTATTCAAGAGGGGCTTATTAAAGCGTTTACAGTAATCTAGTATTAAAGATATGACGTCGCGTTTTGCCATATATTCACTTAGTTGATCAACTGTTTCTTCTTTCTTGTGTATGCTTAGGAGATTATCGAATTCCTACTCCTGCTTTGTCTTTACCGGACGGGACGAAACTTGATCCCAACGATGCGTACCCGAACAAAGGCATCGTTCGTGGTACTCGAGCACAAAGCTCGTGCAGTTGGAAAAACGTTTGGAATGCCTATAAGTGTCAATCTATCGATTATCTAATGCTCGTAGTGGAGAGTATGGACCATGATACAGAAACCCGTAGGCTCTCTCCTGTAGCTCTTACTGCCGATGGGTATGTAAATCTCTTGAACGGCCCGCAGGACCATGGCTGGTGCTTCGGATACACATGTCAGGAGCGGCTTTCAGTTTTTTATGGCATTGTGGCATCAGGTCGAAATTATAGTTTGTACTTTTCCGCCAACGAACCGCAGAAGATGAGATTCCATCTGCTGAACAGCAACTCAGAGCAAGCTATACGACTTGACGTATACTTCCAGAGGCCACCAAGAAAAGACGTTTATCGAAAAGGTAATCAGAATGTAAAATGGAAGATAAGGTTATGGAAACGAATAAGAGTAATCGAAAATAGATTGTGAGAGGCAAGATGAGAGGTGAAAGGAAGAGATGGGTTAACACTCAATAAGCAGATTATAAAAACTAACTAACTATCAATCAAAACTGGTATTAATTCCTTTCTGATTTCTAACAGACTTGGATTTTAACTAAAGCAACAATGTTTACTTTCCAGGTGTGTTTATAAACCCAACAAACGCCAAATTAGAAGGAAGCTCATTCACTCTCTCGCCGAGACCAAGTGGTGCTCCCAAAGATTATTTCTACCCGCCGATGAGTCTTTATAGCGGTGCAAACTACTTCGACCGTGATCTTTCAAAGATGTTTCTGGTGATTCGCGGAAGTGAACCAATTGAAATAAGAACAGTGCCTGCTATTCAGGTAAATACTTAAAGCGTATATGAAATGAAGAATTTTATTACTTCAGCGGATAGACCTTGCTAAATTAGGAAAAACGGTGGAATGATTTTGTCTAAATCTTTTATGGTTCTTGATGAGGTATTTTAATTGGTTAAAACGTTTAAAGTCTTCAACTGATGATGTCATGGGTGGTTCTGACGAATTTGCATTTTTAAAAAAAATCTGCTGCCAATTCGTAACCTTTTGAATGATTTGAGCCAAACTTGGACTGACAATCTACTTACCTCGTGATACATTAGCAGCTGAACTTTGTCTTAACTTCATCTAAAAGCTATGGATTAGCAACAGGTTTTTCTTAAAAAGCAAATTTGTCGGAACAACTTGTTACGCCATCGGTTAAAGACTTTTAATGTAAGTATCTCAAGAACCATAAATTAAAAGATTTTGACAAGTTGTTTTCACTGCTATTCTTCATTTAGAAGAGTCTATCCACTGAGGTTATAAACTTTTCCATTTCATATGCACTTAAAGTTTTGTGCCAAAGCAGTCTTGTAGTCTAAATTGAAGCTTGTGTCTGATAGGTCAATTCTTTCGTACTTTTTATTAAATACTAAGTTACCACATATGCTTTAACAGGACAACCTGCTGTGAGAATCAATGATAATAGTAAGCATTGTATACAAGAGACACAAACTGATTCGACTACATGCACCCCGCAACTAACACCATATATAAACTTAACCGACAAGACGATGACCATTCAACCAACACATTTTCACTGGCCTAATTAATCAAACACTTTAAACAAGCCTTGCATGTATTTCATTGGCTACAGACTAGAATTGTCTGCAGTCAAACATTTTTTTAGTTCTGTCTACTTCAATCATTTTAGCATCAAAAAGTTATTTGCCGTTCAGGGATTTCTTGCGTTTAAAAAACTCTAATATCAGTCCGAAAGTTAAGAGCAAAGACATAAATTTCTAGAGGTACTGAACATCTTTATTCATTGCGATAATGTGGATGATATTGCTTTACTAAATCTTTGAATATATTGTGCAGGTAACCCTTGGTGCAAAACCCATGAGTATTGATGAGTTTTTTGGTCCAAAACTGGTATCCAACCTTGCCAATTTGCTAGGCATTGATCCGTCGCGGATACGTGTGATGGAGGTTGTTGGAGCTTCAAATTCTAGAAGAAGGCGAGCCGCTGAGGGTGGAGACATGCAGATTAACTTGGAAATCGCAGACCCACCTGCGCCAACGATATCTTATCAAACAGAGGACGTGTATAAGTCAAACAGCACGAGCAACGAGACTACTCCAGAGCAAACGACCCAGGCCCCTCCTGCAAACTATACAGGTCAGACCCTGTCAACTTTTTGAGTCCTCTTCTCTCTTTTTCTTCTCCTTTCTTATAACATGATGTTTTTTTTTATACACAATTCTTAGGTTGGCGGATGCCAAGTTTGTTTTTGTTACCAACTCTAATTATCCTTGTTTTTTTGCGAGTTTTATCTTCATCTATTCTTTTTTATAGATGTTGAAGATATTGCAACTTGATACCCCTTAGGACTTCTTTTTCCCCACGTTTTTTGGATCTTTTTGCTAAGTCTGGAGGTCTTTATACATGTTTCGGCTTTTGGGAGACCTCGTCAGAAAAAGACATCCAAAGAAGAACTAAGTTATGAAGAAATCTACGTCAGCTAAACTATTGAAACTCTCTAAAGAAGTGATTGTTCTAATTTTAGGTTTGTTTTTAAAGGCTTTTATTTTGAAACTTTTTTCTTGCTTCATAGCTGATGTTTTTTTCCACTTTCTTTTTGTTAGGTGCTGGAAATACGACATCATACGAGGAGCTTCTCAAATTGTCCAGTAAACTGATAGAAGAAACTCAAACCGGAGCAGTCGCTGCATCCAGTGGACTCGAAGTCACATCTCTCTCCGTAACAGACCCAGAACCCGAAGTTGTAGACCCGACTGGGGGTGTTCGTGCAACTAACTTGACAGGTAAAGTCTGGATGACTGTCATTTCAATTGTAATTCTGCAAGATCCCTTATCTCTTACAAAGCAAAAAGAGCCAGAGTAGAATTAAACACAGTAACTGACTGTTATTTGGCCTTTTTCAACTACAGTTGCCGTTTACACAGAGCTTACAGAAGATGCACATTCAGACTTTTTCTCTTGTTTAGTTTAATTTTGTTGAAAATATTTGCTACTCGTTGCTTCATAAAAGCTAAAAGGTTCTTACTAAGAACTCTACTTAAGATTCTTGAAAATAAAAGGAAACCAAACCAGTTGTACATCATGTAAAGATAAAAACTAGCAAAGAAGTTACTCATTTTGTTAGCTTATTGACAACAATACCTTTTTTCAACGTTTCAAGGAGGCACAAACGAGACTGCAAATGGAACCCTCAGGTACGATCAGCGAATGGCTCAAGAACAACAAGCAGCAAAGTCGGTCAGCGGTAGTGTGACATACCTGATACCCAGCAAACTCGTGGTAGTACAACAACCGTATGGCGGTAACGAAACGGTGCCCTTCACTTCCCAGCCAAAACTGGTCATGATGGACTCTTTAAACAGGATAGTAACGAACCTTGGTCATTCCAGCTCCAGCTGGATAGTGACAGCAACTATTAGGAATGGCACTGGAGATGCAGGAGCTCTTTTGGAAGGCAATTTTTCTATTCCATTTATCAATGGCTGGGCTAACTTTACTGATCTGAGCATCACCCACAATGCGTCTGACTACGTAATAGATTTCAACATCACAAAACCAAGCAGCACTCTGTTTAATACGTCATCACAACCATTTGAAGTCAAAGAACGCATTATGTATTGTCGCCTTGCAACGCAACCATTAGCGGCAAACGAAACTGTTCCATTTTCTCATCAGCCGAGTGTCGAGTTCCGAGATGCAGCCACGGGAGAAATTGTCTCCAACACAGGTTGGAAAGGACGACAATGGTTGGTCGAAGCCTCGATTTCTAACCCTGGAGAAAACTCTGGTCACCTCAACGGCACAACAGTAGTCGAATTTGCTGGAGGTCTTTCAACATTTAAAAACGTAAGCATCAGCCATGCAGGTGCAGGATATGTTTTGAAACTCGACGCAAGAACAGTTCCAGCATCTAGATATTCCTGTGTGCTTGAAACTAATTCCTTTAATGTGAGCGAGCGAGTCTTGTACCTAACGCTAACACAACAACCCGGCGACTGCAACGAGACTGTGGTCTGTGGCAACCAACCTATTTTAGAGATCCGCAACTCGTACCCAGATGAGCTGGCTGGGAATATTGGCTGGCAAGGGAGAAGCTGGACAATAACCGCCTCCATGGTTGGGGCTGATAACTCGGCCATAAATGGTTCCTCTCAATTAACAGTGCCGGAATCGGGAAGAGTTGAGTTTACTGACATCAAATTCAATTATATTGCGCAAGGTAAGAGTTTTCTAGAGACTATATTTTTCTTACACTGTCATTGATAAGCATCTCACCCTCTACTAGTACAAGGTACCCTCTACCTGAAAAGGTACTTTCTTTTAATGCAAGGTACCCTCTACTACCTCCAGCTTAAGACCCTAAGCGAAATATATTCTTTGCAAGCCAATTTTTTTCAAAAGATTTGATGATTGAATAGTAACAATTGCTGCTCCTCGTAAAGGTCTGAGCTGACGAAAATAAAATATTTTTAGCTCTCTTACCAGTCATCAGGCTTTAGTTTGATACCTACATGGATTTTCAGTGATAAAGTCTACTTTCAGTTCAATCTTTCTTGTTCAACAACAATGATTAACATGTTTTCTGTCTATCAGATTATAGAATGAAGTTTGATCTCGCAACGAATCCTACTTCATCATACACTGGGCTAACTGCAACCTCAACTTTATTTGATGTAAACCTGCGGCAGTTCTTTCTCTATGTCGTCGTGCAGCCAGCTAATGCCAACCAGTCGGTGCCATTCGGTGTTCAACCAATAGTGGAAGTCCAAGACATTGGCACGGGTATTCGCGCTCACCCACTATTGGAAAAATGGACAATTGCGGTCCGTTTTATTTCCGGAGGGGTTAACGCAACTTTAGTCGGCACCACAAATATTACAGTGGAAAATGAACGGGCGATTTTTACCGACCTTGCAATCTCTTTGTATGGTACTACTCTCCTGGAATTTGTGTCCAACTTTGGGCAAAAGGTAAGCAACAACTTGTATAGTAAGATGTATTAAGGAAAGACATTGTTTACAGTTTTCTGTGCTTACAGTCATAGAAACAGTTCGTGTATATCTGCAGATAAGTGGAGCAGAATTCACCAGACCAGATAAATATAAATAGTTTTCTGAATCTCTTTCCTCCCAAAGACCGGTCAAAAGTCTATATGTGAACGAAAGAAAGTGTAATTTTATAATTGCACGTCAGTATGTAAACAAAGCGAGTAGAAGAGGCAAGTCATTGTAGTCTAATTCTCAAACGTTTTTGTTCTTCGCTTTAAACTAGAAAAATCGATTGATTTGATTTATACATGTGTGGTATGCGCGTGTGTTGGCAAGGAGGATATAAATTGGCCGTGCTCACTATTTTCATTGTCTAATACATATGTTCAACTGCTAACCACGGCGCTTTGAGAATTGTATTTGCTGTCAGTTGCTGTAATTAAGAATTAGTTATTTATTTTATCATCTCATATCCAATACGCGCAAGTTTTCCAAACTTATCGATACTAAAACTTATTCAGAACAATATTTCAACTTCGCAACACTGTGCAGTCAGTTTCCATATATGGTCAATTCGGTATATGAATTAAAAACGAGATTGAGTGAACCAATCAAAACGCTAGAAACCCATATTCGAAGTTGAAAATTTAACATAATAGTTCTGTTAATTTTCCTTCAGGTTCAGACCGCGCCATTTGAAGTACGCTATGTCAATGACTTCTCACCATTGTTCAATCCTGCAAACGGCAGCTACGTTGTGTCTTACCTAGAAGATATAGCAGCCGGCTCCTACGTCGCCACCGTCTCAGCGAGTGACAAGGATTCCGGCCCTCAAGGTGATGTATATTTTTCCATCGCTAGTGGAAACACTGGAAACAAGTTTGCCATCAACGCTTCATCCGGGGTAGTGAAGACTATCGCGCCACTTGATCGTGAAACAACTTCACTCTTTACGCTTGTTATTCGAGCGAGCGATGGTGCTGTTCCTGAAAAGGTTAGATACACTGATGGTAAATTAGTTTTCAATGTTCTGGACGTAAATGACAACGCACCATCGTTTTCTGGTGGCCCTTGCATTGTGCTAACTGTCCCTGAGAGCAAAAGTGTGGGAGAGGTTGCTTCTAGAGTAAGCGCTACTGATGCTGACGCAGGTGTTAACAGCGAGCTTCGATATACCATAATATCAGGAAACGATAAGGGTTACTTTACCATTGATGCTACAACTGGGGACCTGAAGGTAAACAAGTCGCTAGACATGGATCAAGTTACTCTTCCAGATCTCGAGCATCATCTTGTGATCAGAGCACATGACTTAGGCACCCTAGTTTCTTACAACACAACCGTGCAGGTGAACATTACCATAACTGCTGCAAACGAGTTTACGCCTCAACTCCAACATACAGACACGTACAACTTTTCGTACGTGGAAGAAGCAAGTCCTGGCGATGGAGTGGTAGTGGTTGATATTAACGCTACTGACAACGATTACGGAGTACATGGGCTTGTAACGTACAAACTGGTTTCAGGTAAGCGTGTAAATGTCGATTGAAAGAAGCAATACAAGTGTTTTAAAACACAGAGTGAAACCAAGCCGTTGATTTACTGAACTGCTACTTACCCTGCATGTTTTTAGTTTAATACGAACTAACATCGTTAGTGTGGTAAATTGACCTTAGAAACAGAAGTCTTGATCATTTTTTTTCCTTTTTGGTACGAAACTCAATTACAATTATTGCAAGTTTAATTTTGTTTATAAACAAGGTGTTGTTTAACAATCATTCCATTTGCGGTTCGCGCCTCATCGGTTATTTACGATCGCATCTCGTATTCAGCAAGCGAATAAAAACCCTCGATTCTTGAAAAGCATTTCAAATTTTTAAAAACTTCATATAAGTTCATCCGGTGTATGAGCTGATAACTGAGATTGAGTGAACCAGTCAGATCGTTAGAAATGCATTATTCAAGATTGAATATTTAGTATAACAATGATTATCCTGTTATTATAGTAGAATAAGGCTTAGTAACATTACTAATAGAGTTTTGACTATATTTATGTTATTGCGCGTTACAATCGAACCAACATTTATTGCTATTCGTATAATTAACACAATTTCCATGATGTTAGTCATAATTTGTGACCTTTCTTCTAGGAAATACTGGCTCCAAATTTACTCTCAACTCTACAACTGGCGTTTTAACTTTGACGTCCACCCTTGACTACGAAACAACTCCATCTTTTACCCTCGTGATACATGCTGAAGACTCCCAGGGTGTTGGTTCGGCCAAGCATTCTACATTCACGGTATTTGTGAGTGTGATTGACGTCAATGACAACGCGCCATCCTTTTCAAAGACTCATTACGCCGTTGATATTCCCGAGAATACAGCTATAGGGACGCCTGTGTTTACATTCCTTGCAAATGACCCTGATGGCGGTAACAATGGATTGGTAAGCTATTCCGTGCTGTTCACAAACGACAGTGCCATGTGGATCCTTAACACGACCAGCGGTGCACTTAAGTTAAACGGTATGTATATTTTTGACAGACTTAGTTTGTCGACCTTCTCTGTTGAGAGAATCATATAAAAAATCTCAGATTACTTGCACGAAAGAGTAGGGTATTCCAGGTGTATTGTAAGTCTTTTGAAATAAAAGCTCTAGCTTGAGCTGAATTGCCCTGCTAAAAGTTATCTTGTTAAGACTTTACTATTTCGTAGTTTGAAAGATTGTTGGACATATCTGATTGGGAGCATCTGCATAGTAGGGTACTGTTTTTTACTGCACTCATTTAGAGTGCTAATACAATGGTATTCTAGAAATTTGTTTTCCAGAAAAACTATGAATATTTGCTGTTTTTTAATTTTTAATGCCAGGTATTTGACAAATTGAACCACTTTAAAAAAACACTTATACAAGCAATTGATTAGAAAATTTGATTGCGGAGAACAACATTGATATCTTTCTCATATCAACACTTGATGCAAAATTATACAGTTTTTGATAGATGGGCAGAACAGATTCCAAAGTAAAAAACGATTGTGTTGTCGACCAAGACGTTGTTAGATTTTTTACACAATAAGGAAATGTTCTGCAGCCAACAACTGTGATACTTCATTTCATATCAGAACTGATGAGGACCCTTTTGTTCGAAAGATCTTTTGTTTTCACTCTATAAACTTTGCCCAAACGTTGTTACATAAAAATAGGAAAACTAGGATAATCAAAGAAAGGTAAATCTAAATTCGCCATTTACTAAGGTTGTGCCTCTTGCAACTATTTAAAAAACATGATACATCACCATGAAAGTTTTCACCAAAAGATCTCATTAACTGCCCTAATAAGAGTCTCCAAAACTCTTTTCTAATTAGAGAGAGATATATATAGAAGCGTTAATCGTCGATAAAATAACTTCAAAATCCCCTCAATAAATTGAATTTATGACGCTGATCTGGTTGACAACCGATGGATCTATCTTTTCAGTGAGCAACGGATTTTTTCAGAAGGTTTAACTAAGTAACTTAGTAACACCTTAGTAATTTAACTTACAATATTTATTATGGTTGTAGGGAGGGCATTTGGGAGTAAACTGTTCTTTCATCAACTGTGTTACTTTTGTGTGTTTTTAATTCTATTTGCTTATATACCTGCTTTTACCAACAGGCTCAATTGATCTTGATGCCAGAAGATCAAGCGATCAGTCTTTCGCCGTTACTGTGAGGGCACAAGACGCTGGAGTTCCAGTATTGCATTCTAACGCTACCCTTGTACTGAGAATTGTACCAGTCAACGAATTTCCCCCTATTTTCACAAAAGCCTCCGACCAAATTAGTATCTACGAAAATAAAGCCGTTGGCGCATTTGTCTATCGGGCAAGCGCATCTGACTTAGATGTTGGCTTGGATGGAGAGCTGGTTTACGATATCATCTCAGGAAATGTCGGAAGAAAATTTGCCATTGACAGTACATCTGGTAACATCACTATAGACATTGAACTGGATCGAGAAACACAAGAGACATATCATTTGGAGATCAAAGCAACTGATAAAGCCCCCGGTGGAAGCACCAAGTCTGCCACTATGAATTTAGGCGTTGCAGTACAGGATGTGAACGATAACAAGCCAAGTTTCTCAAAGGCGTCCTATTATCAAGCGATTAGCGAGACAACAGGCGTTGGAGATGAAGCAGTCCAAGTAATTGCTACTGATGCAGACAAAGGGCTCAATGCAGAGATAGTTTACTCGATTACAAGTGGAAATGAGCAAGGTTATTTCATTATAGAGGCCAATACAGGAAGGGTTCGAGTAAACAAAAACCTTGATTTAGAGACTCAGTCGCATCCTCCTGGCTACACATACCGTTTAACCATTGTGGCAATTGACAAAGGAACACCCGTGGCGCTGAACAAATCTGTTATCGTGTCAATTGAGATTCAAGGTACAAATGAACATGCACCGGTACTTTCGCATAATGAATACCATCTGATCAAGCTAAGCGAGAGTTCAGCCGTTAACAGTATAGTGTTTGATATAAACGCAACTGACTTCGATGCTGCAGCTGACGGACAACTGGTGTACGCCATCACAAAAGGAAACGACCTCGGGACATTCTCTATTGATGGAAATACTGGTAATAACCATTAAAAAAATTTGTTACACATAAATATAATTTACTTGAAAAAGGCTGATGGACTTAAGTGCCGTTAATTCAAACTTTGTGACGAACAATTTTCCGATGTACAATTTAGTACCACTTTAATGAACATAATTCTACCAGATTAAGTATAAAACTAAAAGCAAGTTCTTCAAACTTTTATTTAACAATATTTCAGTTTACCTTGGAAAATTATGTTCATGTGGTGTTTTTTTCTAGTAAAATAAGTATGATAAGAATCCAGGTTTGCATCTAGCAGTTTTTATAAAACCTAACATCAAACTGCTAGCACACAGATTAAGTACAAGATAATTACATGTTGCTGACAACCACTGGTGTTACTTGAAGCATATCAAAAAAACTGCAATTGCTTATGTCTTGATATGTAAAACAAATATTGATTTGAAAAATGTTTTCGTTACAGGTAAAGTTAAATTGACAAAGAAGCTGGACTACGAGACCGTAAGAATGTACAACTTGGAAATAACTGTGAGTGACAACTCACCCAACAAGGTGAACCGGAAATCAGTTACAACTCGTGTTGACGTGAGAATAACTAACGTGAATGACAGCGGAAACTACATAGCCGAAGTTCGTTTGCTTACTCCAAGAATCACTTCTGCCGGGACTGTAGCATCCCGGGCTAAAGTACCAACTAGTAGTCCTCTTGAGGTTGTAATAGTGGACGAGAAAAATGAACGAACAATCATTACTAAGGAAACATCAAAGTTTACCCTAGATGCTACAACTAAATCTAACAACCTCTTCACCACTGCAATTGTCAATGGAATTCCACATGTTCAGGCTAATAGTCAGGGTAGAACTGGAAAAGGTAAACTTGTTGTTCATGTGAAAGACGTTCACGCGGTGGAAGTTGATGTAACGGTCGTTGAATTTAGTGGGTTGCTTCTTAAATCAGTGCCATATCCTAATACTGATGGAGCCACAGAAGTTAATAAAATCAAACAGATTGTTCCAGGAAAGTTTCAGCAAATTCTTTTGCAAACCTTCGCTAATTTATCAGATGGTTATCTTCAAGATGTTTCCACGCTGGAGAACACTACAGTGGTAATTACTAATGCCGCTGATGCAGGTTCATTCCAATTCGGTCCTTCTCAAAAGAACATTTTTACCCTCTCAGGCAAAGGCAGCAGTTCCTACATCGTGTTCAAATCCTCTTTTGATGGATATGAAACCGGCGTTGTCAATGTAACTGTGTCTTTGGACGTTCTTTCTATCAGTGAAATTGTGAAGGTTGGACTCCAGGAAATAAACTCCACTCTAAAAGGCGTTGCAGGCAAAATGAAAGTTTACCCATATACAGAAGTTAAAATGGATGATGGTTCAGTCTTACGAGTCGAAAACTTTACACATTATAGCGGTCTTGTTGCTTTTTCTCTCAGCAGCACCAGTGCAGCACAAATTGTGCCAACATCAGGCGAGGTTACCTTGATGGGTAATGACAACAACCCCGTGACGTTAACAGCAACATCTAGCCAAAACTCAAGTGTTAGTAAGACTTTCGATTTCTATTGTAACCCCGAACCTGACACAGGAGAAATAGACATTGGAGCAAGTGATGGCCCAGCTATCACCTCACTTACTAACGGTCAGTCTTGGACAATGGATGTTCGTGTGAATCCTGGAACAAATGGAATCTTTGCATTAGACGCTAAGCTCACTTTTAACAAAAACCATCTGGAGTTGGTATCTGTGAATACAGAGTTTCCCTTTGACACAACTGATACTAGTATTCGGTTCTTTGGGCCTGTTAGCAACGCTAACTCATTAAAAAGTGAAGTTGCAAGTGTATTGTTTAAGTCCAGATTAACCGGAGTCCCCGATGTCAGCTTAGCTTCCTTCACTACAGTAGACAGGCAGCTTACAATCAGGCCAAGCAAGTCATCTAGTCCTTGCAGCAAGGAAGTTTTGGGTGATTTCAACTCTGACTGCTCCCTAGATGTTATCGACGTTGCATATATCTTAAGTTATTCCTCCTCCGCAAAGAATGGTTTTAAGGATTCCATTGGACAAAGTATGAAGACATTGGAAGATAAGAAGACTGCCATGGATGTCAACTGGAATAAGGAAGTTGGTGAAGAAGATGCATCGTTACTATCACACATCTACCTCGGCCATGCGAAGTTTGTATCTGAAATACAGCTACGTGTCCCGGATCACACAAGCTCTTCATCAAAATGTGATTTGGAATTCAAAGTCAAACTTAGAAATAAAGACGGTTCAGCTGTTTCCTCTGCCGAAACAACCATATACTTTGATATTGCACACTCAAAATCGGCAATTCAAGCTCAGTTTGACCAAACGAATTTTGGCACTGGAGCAAAAATTGTTAAGAAAGGAACCTCTAATCACTTTGGTGGCATGTTGAAAGCAGAATACAGTGACGATTTCTACGTGGTAGCAGCTGAAAAATCACAACTCGAGTCAGAAGAGAACTTCGGTGTTACTGTCATACAGGTTGTTAATAGTGCAAGCAAGAAGAAGTTTGTAGTTCCTTTGTTTTCTTCAAGAGATGTTCCAGCGTACCCAGGCA
Source organism: Hydrozoanthus tunicans (assembly GCA_026413305.1). Classification (NCBI taxonomy): domain Eukaryota; kingdom Metazoa; phylum Cnidaria; class Anthozoa; order Zoantharia; family Hydrozoanthidae; genus Hydrozoanthus; species Hydrozoanthus tunicans. The sequence continues at coordinate 22,785 of JAOBAT010128631.1, forward strand.
AGGTCGATCTTGAGCTTGAAAGTGGAGCTTTTCTACAAACATCAAACGGGTATTCTCCTCAAAGAATGGTCAACCTTACGGAATCAACTGATCGATGTGGAGATCCATACATAGTGACTGAGATTCAAGTTAAGTTCATTGCTGAATACGACGAACTTGTAAAAGGGCGCGAGGAAGAAGCAAAGGCAGAGTGTTTGAACGCTTTCAATAAACTGTACAAGGAAGCATCCTTCTCCAACATTCGTCTTAAGCCAGGGAGTGTAGTTGCAACTATGGATATGAAGGTTTCGGAGTCAAGAAAAGAAGCCACGTTAAGTAAGATAGCGGGTGACGTCAAAACTGGGTTGGAAGTAACCATGAAAGGCAAGACAGTGACCACATACCCAACTATGAAAGCAGATGGTAAAGAATACATTGGTTCCACTGAAGTCAAATCAGGTATGTTAAAATGGACCATGATTATACGACTAACGCTATAACACATAGAGAATAAGACATTTATTCCTGAGAAAATGAGAATTATTGATTAAACAAAGTGATTTACTGAAGTGAGAATGTCACCAGAATGTCATGTCGACCTCCAAGCCGTTTGTTTGTTTAAAAAAGGCTTACAAAGAGGAGCCGCGGGCACCCAAGGATCCCCTTCCCCCTTTCTCTGTCTACGCCCCTAAAACAGTCATGGCCATCAAACAGTTGAAAGAAAATAGAACCTCGAGGTTTTAGACATGAAGTGTTAGCAGTGTGTTCTTTTAAACCAATATTTATTTCACAGATACTAAAAGCATGGTAATCCTTCTTTTGTACAGGTCTGACTGAGAAAGAGGTCATCATCATTGCGGCTGTGGTGTCCCTAGTCGTCCTTGTGTGTCTGATTCTCTTAGGCTATTACTGCTGGAGGCGAAAGAGGGACAAAGTAAAACCCCCGCCTCCGAAGGGGGAAACAAACCAATATATGCAGGACTACTGGGAGTTTGAGGACGTTGCTACCACAAAGTCGTACAAAAACAGTAATGTTGATATGGTAGCCTTAACGAACATGAAAATATTCGGAAGTTCCGCTAAAGTAGCCGGGGATGCAAACGATGACAGGCTTGAAGCGGAAGAGGAAATCACTCTGGTGAGTTATGGTATACTGGACAGTCTAGCAATTATCCTATTTGCACTTATACTAGCACCGCACAAAATTCATCTTCATAAATGGGTTGCATAGTTTAGGATTTTCTGCACTTGGTTCGACATTTTGAACAAGGCCAGGTAGATGGAGCCGCGGTACCCTGCGAGGCAGCATCGCGAGAAACACCTAAACGCCACATTGAGTCATCCATAAAATCTATGCATTAAAAAACCTAAATACAAAAGTTGGAATAGAAATACAAAGTAATCACTCTGGTGTGCTACAGAATAAAACAAATTCCGAAAAAAGACATCTTGATCAAATCGAAAATGATTTCATCCCCAAAAAGTTGTTAGCGTTTTATAAACTTTAAAAGCGCACTTCCAATAACTGGAATTCAAATGAAGTTGTTTATACCTCAAGCGTATATGAAAGGAATTCCAAAACACTTTAAAACTTTGATTTTTCATGTAAGTTTCAAATACCATAGCTGTTCGCTGTTGACGTAAATAGTGGTTTTTAATAGAGAGGGAAATTCGAGTACCCAGAAAGAACTTCCGAAGTCGGAAAGGGACCTCAAATCGAGATCTCGTATCTCAGCGGCCGAAAATCAATCCCGCCTCGCATTGGTGAGGCGAGCGCTCTACCACTACGCCACCCCAATGCCTCTAAAGTAATATAAAGCAGGTTCTCGGTTAAACAGTTTGTGTCCCAATTTGTTTTAGGAAACACCAAAGGGATCGAGCCTCAGGCCGATCGCGGCCTTCACTCCGACTAAATCATCGAGCAAACCGCCAAGTGCCACGTCACGAGTCGAAGACTTTCCACCCGGGACCCTGAGTCCAGTACCTGACATCGAGAGCAGACTCTCCAGAAACAATAGCCAAAAATCATCGCCAGAAATTAGTCGTAAAACATCATCGGACAGCTGCCAGAGCGATAGTTCAACTCTTGAAACGTTAACTGATAATCCAGCAAGTGTTATTCAAAATGCCGTTTTTGGGGCTGCAGCGGTTCCAATTGCTACCGCCATCGCAGATAGTTCTTCTTCCTCTGAAGGAGAAGAGGCTTCAACAACACCTCCTGGACTTGTTTACCATGAAAACGAAATAGAACATAGTAAGTTGATTAAATGATTTTCCTTTATTTTTTTGGGAGGCTGTTTCACCTTGGCAGGCCAACCACAATGAAACGTTCCGTTATAGGGAAGGTCTTGTGCATAAAACACTATGAATCATCGAGCAGATAAATAGGCTGAAATCGTAAGGGTTATTTTTTCTTAGAAAAAAATCCAATGTAACGGAGGGGATTGATGTTCTTCCGATCCTTTCGAAGCTTGAAGGACATTTTCCTGTTTATTTCTTTATCATTCCAGCAAGCTGACTTACATTCTTTTGTACTTAAAGATATTCCTACATGCACTAATTGGTCTTTTAAAAACCAAGTCAAGTTTTTAACTATGAGTACCAACCTTATATTGTTTTGTCAACAGTACAGACGATTAATAGAAATGAAAACAAGCTCGTAACTGATCTTTAATATAAATACTACACGTTGATAATGATGTTTCCCAGGAAAATAGAAACGTAAGCTACACAAAAAAGCTCATAGGCAGAACCTGATTATTGTTAATCAGTTCCCAATATATGTCATGTATTTTAACGTATGAGACTAAATATGTGAAACTGCTATGCAAAATGGCTTAGTTCAATAAAATGGGAGAAAAGTAAAGTTGTAAAGCTGAGTTTTGATTTGGTTCCCTGTAGTACACTTTTACAGAAACTAGAAGTTCGTAATGTTGATTCACAATATAATTTGTTAGCACTAATCTGGGTTCTGATAGAAGATCACAAGTTAGAGTTACTAAACGTATTCTTCTCTTTATCGTTTGTAGCTATAAGAAGACGCCAAATGCCCGTTAACATTCTCCGACCAAACGTCGGCTGCCTGGAGCCACTCGTTCACCGAGTTGGCGTGATCAATGTCAACCTGGCGGGCACTTTGGAAGAATTACGTCATGACATTAACACAGGGCTGCTGCGGTTCCTGGGGGCAAAACGCTTCCTGTTTGTCACAGGAAAACTGAAGGATGTCGATCCAAAGAGAGAGAAACGCATTCTCACCAAAAGCGTTTTCAAGTCGTCGGTCAAAATACGCGTGTTGCACGGAATTGGTAAGTACATCTTAAAAACATACAGTTGAGTAATATAAAGGTATTCATATGGCGCATATTTCATATGTATATGTGCACATGCGCCTAACAAATTGAGAAGAAAAAGAAAGAAACCAAAATGTGAACGTTTACAAACGTCTAAAAATTTAGAAGAATCGAAGAATTGAAAAACGTTAAAACCTATAGGTAAAAGCAAAATAATTATAGTAAATTAGTTAAAAGCTAATCTAAATAGATATGTTTTGACGGCTGTTTTGAAGAAGGATAGAGTTTTGAGCTTGCGAATTTCTGCAGGTAGACGGTTCCAGAGTTTAGGTGCTGCGGACTGAAAGGCTCTGCCACCGAGGGTCACTGGGGTCTTCGATTTCGGCGGAGTAGATCCAAACGCAGCAAAGAAAAACCATTTAAGCATTGAAAATAATAGATTCAAGAAAAGAAAAAAATTGGAAATGTTCCACAGCTTCAGCATTTTGAAAACTGGAGACAAAAAATTAACCTAGAAATGTTCTTCGTCAGATACTGATCTTAAAAACGAAATAGTCATCCGTCATCCGAAATAGTCATACTGCATGTGCACTTCAAAAATATTCTTCACAGTTGGTTTTAAGATAATTAGTTTTAGTAGTTAAGTAAAGACCTCTTGTATTTTCAATTTTAGAGGGAAGCGAAAAGTTCTGTGTTTGCGGCAGAGTGGCAGAAACAATTTGCCCAAATTGTGGAACCCAGGGTTACTGTAGCGTGGCGTGTGAGCAGTTGAACGTTGTCGAACACCGGGGCGTGTGCAACCGATCCGTGGTGAAGGCAGCGTCTGACAAAGGGCAGTCGAAGAATGTCCGCAAGATTTCAGCTTACAGTCAAGCAAAACCAAAGTGAAGCAAAGTACGAAGAAATATGGAAGCGGGCCCTCAGAAAAACATATACTCAACAACCACTTAATTAGTTGTTTTAGCAAAGTAGTATCACAAACTGCCCAAAGACACGAAGACCACTGTCCGCTTTGAGGTTTTCACCTTTTTAGGTGTTTAAGAACCAATTTCGTAAACAATGCGACCACAATATGTAGTACAATATACAGCAATTAAGATTTTATCCGCGGAGAGGGCTCTTAGAAAAATACTTAGCAACTATGTAGTTGTTTTATCAAAGTAGTACCACAAACTGCCCAAGTTTACACGTGCGCAGACCGCTATCTTTGATATTTTCACTTGAAATAACATTTTGATACAAAAGCACACAAACTATTTTATCAACAACTGCGACTACAGTTTACTGTTGCTCGCTATGAACGTTTTAGAAATAGCCGCATATCCAGTCGCTATGAAGTACATACGTCACCACTCTACATGTAGTTTTTTATCAAAGTATCTTCAACCACTACGATTCTCCTTTGGCAAATATTACTCTAATGATAAGAAAAAAAATATTTTTTCAAATGACCAAAATAGCCATGCCTCGGCCTTTCGCTGTGTGTAGGTATCGCAGCCTCTTTCCCTGACAAAAAACAGCAGGTTGTTCTGATCGTGAGAAAAACTGCCTACGTTCTGCATATTGATGGCAAAAACTAAAACTGGTGTTTATAGAGCGGCCTGAACGTGTAATTTGAGTAACTGCTGATAGTTTTAAACAGCCTATTAGCCCCCAGCCTTTAGACTCATTTCATCTGTGGATCACCATGCAAGGAAACTTTGCCAACACAAAGGAGTTAAATTTAGGGTTAGTGTTCACTAGCACACGTGGTTAACAAGCAGCGCTGATCTGCTTTTATTTCCTTAAATACTGTTTAGACAAGAAAAACTTACGTTATTTTGTACAAGAGTAAAACTTTTATATATAGGCGCGTTTGCAATACATATTACTTACACCAAGTAGCTAGCCTTTGTATACACATTACTATCACAAACGTAAGAAATAAAATCACTGTTACTGTGTCAGAAAGCGTTAGTGTGTGGTATTTCTTTTTGCCAAACCAATACGAAGGTATGAAATATAGAATATGTACAGAATAGAGTTTCCTGGATTGAGTAGAACTATAGATCACCACAGCTGCTTTTATGACTTTGAAATCCTTTACGACAGGCTTTACAAGAGGACGATTAAAAAAAAGATCAAAGTTCTTTACTTGGACTTTTCAAAGTTGGACTAAGTTTTCAATGAATGATTACCCTCGGGGTTACACGAACAGTAGCACATATTAACAGGTATAAATACGATAGGCGAATAAGAGAATAAAGAGCTCAGTTTAAACCAGAAAACGAAGCAAACCAGCTTATTCTTTTGACCACAGAAGCGCTTTACGAGTTCTGGTGATTCTGTTGAAATTGATCTGAAGGGTCGAAATACTTCATTTATTTAGTTCTGTAAGTCTCGCCTTTTGTTGAGTCAAGTGGCTGGCCGCCCACTGCGGCCCACAGTTGAGTTGAATTACAAATGGAACTGTGAAACTTTGATTGATTTATACAAGGCTTTACTATGTGTTATATTATTTCCTATTAACCACTTTCGAACTCTTTTTTTAGTCATTCCTTTCCAAAATTGTCTTGTTATCATTGGTGTTCTTATTTCAACTCCTATAAAAAATACTAAATTCTTCTTGAGTCAAATAGCCCAACAGCCCAGCACCCGGCGGATGAGAGTCTTTAACTCTGCCAGGAACAGATGCACTAATCTATCGCAGGTTAGCCCCCAGTATATAGAACTGGTACTCATTGATACAGCTGAGCCGATTAAAACAAAGTCAGGCAAAGTGTCTTGCTTAAGGACAGTTGCAACTCCTAGGATTAATCAACAGAGATCGAACATGCACGCGAACTGCTGCTCAGCCAGTGCACATGGCGCCTAAAATTTCCGTTTCAAACAAGACCACAGGGATGTAGCCTTTCCCGTACAAAGGAAATATCTTTTCTTCGAGCTACACGAATAAAACTTACAGTGACAGGTTTTTTCATTCAATAAAAATAATAGTGTTATAATAACTAGGAGTATGAGGAAAGTTGTCTCGTCATTTAAAATACTGAAAGCGGTAGTCTCTTGAAGACATATAATCTGCATATTTTAGTCTTATAGATGTCGAATGGGCTTTTTTTGTTACAGATAACAATTAATTTGCTAATCAACCATAGTTAACTTTTGGAGGTCGGTATTGCTGATTAGTTGAGGCGCAGTACAAAAGTAGGACAAAAAAGGTCACAAAACTTAATGATGGCAATTAAAAATAACTAACTATTTAGGGTTTTTCCACAGCTGCCCAATCGCGCTTTCCAGAGCTCCTAATTAAATGAAGTGAGTTTTGCACACTCGATTAACTTCTTAGAGAACAAAAGATAAAATATGAGGCCTCTATATGCTTTGATGTGTTAACTTTTAATCTATAATTTAAATAACCACTATAGCATGAAATTAAAGGACTGCACAAAGTTATGCCTACATAGGCAAGTGAGAATCGCTCTATATTCTCGTACAAAACTTCTTTTTAAGGCAGAAAAGCGCGATAGACAGCTTTCTTCCCTGATATTGAACTTCAACAAGAAACAACAGAAGTCTGCTGAATATGCATACACCAAACCATATCAAGCCGTTGCTCAGATTCAGGGATAAGGAACCGAGTTTGAAAGTGATATCTAAAGTAAAACCTTTTGAACTTCGGTATGACGGAAAATTTAGTGCAGCACCAAAACCTGTGAAAGAGGAATCGGTTGAAGCTCTCAAATTCATCGACACTAATTCTCATAAATTGCAGTCAAAATGGACCTCTTATCGACAACGTTCGAGATCTTTCGAAAATAAACTTACAAGTGATAGTTTGTTATGTAGAACAAGAAGCAGCTCGGTTGAACTTAACTTCGTTTCTAAAAGGAACGTGGAAAGAGAGCAGCCTCAAACGCGACCTGAAACAGACTCGAGTGAATTGTCGCCAAGAAGTACGAATGGCTTTCAGACTAGACACGTGAGCTTTGGAGAAGCGAAACAGCCTGTCTTAATTGCTGAAAAATCTAAACCAAGACAAGAAAAAACTAATGATTTAGACTTAAATTCTTTTAAAAACAGCAGGAAAGTTTCTCGTCGAAATACATTTCTTGTATTTGACAGAAAAGTGCTCGAAAACGCAGCGACCAAACAGCATAATCGGGAAAGCAAGACAAGGAGCGTGACACGAAAAGTTCAAAGATCACTCTCGACGGGATCGATGTCGTCTATTCTTCCTCCTATCAATAATGAAAGAAAGTTCATGCTAAAAACTCAGTGCAGTCCCCAGTTTGCTGAAACTTTGACTGAAATCGAGAAAAGTAGCGAAACTTTGGACACAGACACAAAACCGCGTTGATTAATCTCTGCTTGAAGAGTAACTCGATTAAACCGTAGTAGTTGCGGTGAATACCGATGAACAGTACCATGATTTATTCCGTTGTTTCGAGTTTCATTTTTTCTTGTAGTTGTATTGCTTTTTGGGTTGGTTTTGTCGATTGTTAGTCGATCAGTTTCCATCCCAAGCTTGAGTTCCACTTGCGTGACATATTTCGGATGTTTAAAAAGCTAAGTATATAATGAATAAAAAACAAAGAAATAATGTAGTTATATTTTTGTATATATTCCACACGGTCTCTTTTGCCCTTGGGTTTATAAGATAACACAACAGATTGTAAAAGATATAGAAGAGAATGCCAGGAAGAAAACGAAACAGCATCGTTCTTAAAACACATCTGGCATTACTAAGGTCGTGTCGGCATATAGAAACGAACTGAACTGAACTGAAACTGATTTTGGTTAAAATTTCCAATAGAACTCATTTCTAACCAATTTCAGGTTGAATTCAACCACGGTCAGAGTTGATTGAAAAGGTTGATCAACCAATAACCGAAAACGGTTGACAACTGAATAACCCAATCAACCAATAACGGCATTTTTCCCAATAGAACACGCATGCAAACAACTATATATCAACCAACCAAAATCGTGTGGTCTCAAAAGAACAAGACCTACAAGGCTATTAGATCCATATGGAACAAGCTATGGTTAAATTCAGCAAATAGCAAGTCCTTTGCAATAGTGTTTACTATTTTGAATTGGTCGAATCTTTTGGGAGTAGACTATAATTACGATGCAAAACAGTCCCTCTGTCAAAACCTAAAAGATCTTTCCATAACTGGAATTTCATATTAATGTGCAGACTCAGTAAAAAAAAGTATAATATGTTCTAACTGCGCTTAATCTGAAAATTGCCAACTATGATTAACAATAAACAACTTTCAGTAATTCTTTTTTGATTATGTACCCCTTTCTATTATCTGTTTTGATTAAAATCGTGAAAATATAAAAACACGTTAAGTCGATCTTTTTAGTGCCGTGTTGTCAGTATTTACTCACTTTCCCCAAAGTATGCAACAGTTTGTGTTTGAGAAAAATTAAAAACTTCCTCAGACCTTTTTGTCGGTCGCTCATTGGGGCCAATTTAATTCTTTCTACAACTAAAAGTACAAGTGTAGCGAACCGTGTGAATAGGCATGAAATGAAATGTTCACCCTTCTACGAAAGAAAATTCACTTAATGTATAATCCCAAGGGAAACAGTTAGTTTTGTTTGCCCGAAAGTCTGATTTTTACCCAACATCAGAACTCGAGGGAAAACAAACAGAGCTAACTTCTCTTTTAACTAGCCACGAAACCGAGTTGGGTTGATTTTGGTCGATCGATATCCGACTACGGTCGTCGCGGTGTCCTAAGATGGCATGGCTCTCTGATACACGCTTTTTTTTATAAGAACAACTTTATAAGAACGACTTTATAAGAACAACTTTATGAGATCAACCAGGCTCAGACGGGCCAAAACTTAAGAACAAGTTAAGAACGAGCTGAGGCTCGGGCTCGATATCTATTTTGAAACTTTACTGAGTTTCGACATTTAACTTATAAAGAGCAATACAGCTAAAAATGATTTGCAGTTTCTCTTAATAATAAATCAGTCATTGCTTCAAATTTTTCGCAGTACGCGTATATATACTTGCACCGAAGTTAGTCCTTACAATTTGTTTAATTTCCAATACATGTATTGGAGTACTTTAGGCTTAGTTATTCGATTTAAACCACACTTAGAAATAAGAACTATTTAAGAACAATTTGAGGCTCAAATCACCAAAAAATCAAGAACAATATAATGAGCCTCGGAAAACTTACTGGTTCTTATAAAAAAAAAAAGCGTGAGTTATCATTGTAGACAAATAATATAAAAAAGTCTCGTTGAACTAACAGGAACTGCACGTTTGAAAAAGCGAATCCAACTACTTCAAGTAAGCTCTGTCAATGGATTGGATCAGTTAAAGGGTGAGTTACGAATTTAAGCAATAATTTGGAAGAAACTAGATTTAAGAAAAACAAAAGAAAACCGGCACTGATAATGTGGGCCTGCGCAAAAGCCAAAACTTATGTGACAAACTCGGCTTACAGCATTTCGTGGGGGCACTATTTTTGCTCGATTCTACTCTCTATTCTATCTCTCTACGGTCTATCATTTGAACTTTATTTGAAGTGCTATCCTATTCCCATTTTATTATCATATTATTATTATAATTATCAATGTTTTCATAGTTATTATTATTACTAGTAGTATTGTTTTATTGTTATTATTATTAATATTATTATTATTATTATCTTGAATATTTATATTATCTTTATTATTATTGTTTATTATCTTCGTAACGCTATAACCTATGGTCGGCGTATATCTAGTAAAACCGCAATGCCTCCATATTGTGAAAAACAAGCGGTGAACATTTTTCCGTTTTCACTTAAATACTCCGAACAGTGCATATTTGCACCAATAAAATACTGGTGTTTACAACCAATCGAAATTGTTGTCCCCCTCCCTCCAATATCCCACCAATCAAGTGTATCTTTTTTAATCACACCCCGAAATGGCTAAAAGGGAGTTTACGAAACGAGGAGGCGACATCTACGACGGTGGCAGAGAACAATAGTAAAACAATAGCTGCACGTGGGAATGCACCGTGCTGCAGAATTTGGAGTTCTTATGACTACGGGAACGATGAACAGAAAATCTTCTCAGTCTTCTTTCATCTTTATGCAGGGAGCTTTTTAAATTTGTTTCTGTTCACTAAGTGTTACTAGGTCAAAAGAGAGGGCAAACCAACCAGACATGGTCGAAAAGGAAAAGCAAGAAATATGTTTTTTGGAAACCGTCGTCGATCGTCGGCGGCGCCCTCTGCGTTTCGTAAACTCCCTTTTGGTGAGTGAGGGAGGCTCTTGGCGATCAACCCTCCATGATCCCTGCACAGCTTTTCCTTGAGTGGCCTCTTCAGGTGCACTTTCCATTGCTCTAGCAACAAAAAAAGTTAATAATAGAAAAAAATACAAAAACCGATTTCATATTGTTTCTCTTGTAGGACAAATCATATCATCAGCATCAGTAAATCATTAACACAGACCAAAAATATTTGGCACAAAACTGATATCTAGACGCTAGGAAATGTTTGCAGTCAATTTTACAATAGCGAAAGGCGCGCGTATTGTCTGATGAAAGAGTAATATCAGGGCCTTTAAATTAAACTAATTTAAACAAAAAACAAAGCCGCTCATAAACTTTTGTAACACACAGCATTAAGACTCTAACAGCGAAACAAAGTATTTAAACAAGATAACTGTTGCGTTTGAACTAGAAAATTGTAGCGTTTGAACAAGAAAATTGTTGCGTTTGAGCAAGAAAATTGTAGCGTTTGAACCAGAAAATTGTAGCGTTTGAACCAGAAAATTAATTGTAGCGTTTGTACAAGAAAATTGTAACGTTCAATCAAGAAACCAAACTTAATCGAAAATTTTACTAAAGAATTTTGAGAAGGAAAGGTGAATGAAAAAGTAAAAATATCACTGGTCATTTTGCCATACCCAAGCACCGCAAGTCCAGCGGTCTAAGACTCCAGGATGTTGGAGGTGGGCCGAGACCAGAGGCACAGGGAAACATGAAAGGCCAAGAGGCGTAAGCAAATGGTACAAGACTTGTCTATTGAGGAGGAGACACCCCAGACCGAGGGAATGGAGAAGGCACTCGTAGCTTGCATGCTGCGATAGCTAGAGGCGTCGTCAAGTGCAGAGCAAAGAGGCGTTGGCACAGTCAGAGGTCACGCAGTAGCGCTTGTTCCTGGGCCACCATCCTGGTTCATCTGAAGTAAAGTCGCGCTTGGACAAACAGGCTTTGGGTAGTGAGCCATCAAGGACCAGATAGTTTTAAACCGAAATAACAAAATCTTGCGACTTTTCTTATCTTGTATTCCATTTTTTGCTCCGCAAGTGTTTGTTCGACGTATTCACAGCTACTACTAAAAGTGATGAAATTAACTTAGCTGTACTAAACTCATCAACTGAACTACAAAAAAACAATGCAACACCAATTTAAAAATTCATTTCTGGGTTCAAATTAAAAAGAGAGGAGAGTGAAAAAGCCACGCAGTTGCGATGATTTTACGTTCTAATAGTTCAAGAACGGACGCCTCATAAAATGCTGCGAGAACTATTGTGTTTTTCATAATTCATAAACGAAAACAATTTTTAAGAACAATTACAGAAAAGTCAAAATTAAGACTCGTTTGAATACGGTTTCTGTAATCACACAAGTGTACAAACAAAAGTAAGTTACAAACTAGAGACAGGTCTACAAATTAAACCAAGTACAGATCAAACTAGTACTTCAGACAGTGATAAAATTTCTACTTACATACAAAGTGCAAAATTAAATCCTGAACCGTTTCCATAAACTCACCCAGGCTACTATATTGGGCGAGAAAAAGTCGTTACTTCAACTGTTACTAAATGTAATGTTTTTATAATCTACACGCCGTTGATCAGATCACGTTGATCCCAAGTATTTTTCGATTTACTCTGTTTTGGTTGATTTATAATTCGAGCGATTTCGAGATATGGATAGCACAACTACAAGTATTAAAACTCGGTTAAGAATCATGAATTTGTTTATAATGCAAATACAAACCGCTCATTCGATGCTCAGCAACTTGAACTTCGACTGGTCGAGTAACGATAAAGTATTTCCGTTGTTTGGACCGCAATTGATTTGACAGCTTTTGACTTGCCAGGACCTTCTTGATCAACTTAAGCGGTCCACAAGTTTCATGACGGAAACTGTTCAAGTCCAAAAACCGGTTCAGTCGAGTTCTCTTGCATACTGATTACAATGAGGTACTGTTAGCTGTCTTCTTCGGTCCACAACTGCGCGTTGGAATTTCGATGTCAATGCAGGCCTACGCTTTTGATAATTATGGCTATTGTCTTAGTTTCCAATCGATTTTTTATTTCTCCCACGACATATGTAATGTCGAGCATAAATTAGAAAGTTAATTAATGATATTAGTGCAACGTAGTGCACGATTAATGAGGAACTGCTTTTACATAATAAAAGAGAAAGACGGATGTTTTGACAGTAATGTTCATAATAAAAAAAGTTGTGAAGGGATTATAATGTAAATGCGGAAATTTTTCTCCAGGAAGGGGCGGAGGGGGG
>JAOBAT010128632.1:0-12650 GCA_026413305.1 Hydrozoanthus tunicans
CCTCGAAGGGGACCTCGAGTCCTATTGCCTGTTCTCCCGTGACTCCTTGAGTCAAAAATGTCATAAGAATAAGAATAGAATGTTTTCGAAACTAAAGATCCGTAGGGCACTTCTACCACCCACTCCAACCTCCTATCATTCCCACCATTTGCACGACAATATTCTAGCAATACAGGCAAAATCAACTGGAAAATCAGCCAACATGTCCTTTGAAAAACGCCCTAAATACCATTAATTTCCACCCTGTTCTTTGTGTATTCATATTGTTTTATGGCAATCAGTCTGGGAAAAACCTATCTAAGTACTTTTAAAAACAGTTTTCAAGTCTTTCAAAAAAGGATTATAAGAATTGATTCATAACAAAATCAGAGGCATATTTTCATACTACACCTCTCTTTCATGAATATGATCTTCTTGATATGGAGAACATACAGTTTTGGCCAGCTCGTTTATTTCTGTTTTTATTTAATAAAAAAAACTGTTACAACATTTTTCCATACAACATTCCAAAAAAAAAAAGCTCTGAGATACATACATTGATATTCAAACAGAAATTCTAGCAATTTGCAGACATAAGAAAGTTTACAATTTCTTGTCCATGCCCATTTGTTTGCAACGAACCTTCAGCAGATTTCCTAGGTAAACCATCTTACTATTTAAAATAAATCTACTAGAGTAGATTCAATACATATGTACATAAAGGTACACTTAGTAGAATTACATGCGTATGTATGTGACATACATACATAACTATTATTTAACTTACAATTTTTGTTTACATGCTTTAATACAAATTAATTAACAAAAGAGGCATGTTTTCATTTGAGGTAAAAAATTATTTTCATTTTAGTAGATATACTCATTTAACAGACTTTATAACAAAAGGTCGAAATGTTTCCACAACAACTCCCTCGCACCTTAAATTTCAGGTGTCGTTATCTAATAGACTTTGTAACAAAGGTAGAAACATTTCCTCAATAACGCCATCACAATAGAATTTTTTTGCAGGTGTCGTTGTAAACCATACTAGTGACTTACCAAACATAACCAGGTTTAACGTCTTAAACTAAGTCAGCAAAAAAAGCCAACTGATCATGATACAAGCAAAAGCATACAAAAAACTCAGTAACTCTTCTCAAATCATAAATTTCGGATAGTAATTTTGTTTCCAAACTTGCCAATATCAAAAAGCATGTCTCTCCTAGAAGATAAGAAATTAATCACGTATATACTGTGTTTTAATAAAACCTATTTTAGCCCTAATAAGAAGAGGTCTTTTCACTGAGCCAAACAAACACAACTTTGGATTGAATATTGATGTCTTCTACTCTTGCTTCTCAGTTTTTGGGAAAAGAATCCGTTTTGTTGTTGCTAGGAGACAGCTTGCTCAAAACTAGGCCAAGGCAGCCAATCAGCATCTGCAGTACTTCAAATATGCTAATCAAACTGCATCCCAGAAAAAGTCCCATCATGCCTCCGTTGTCGGCTGCAAGAAAACCCTGCCATGATCAGTTTTTTTTTCCGGACATCCTTAAAAAGGTTGTTATGGTAATCGTTATGCTACGACACTTTGTTTCCTCTATCCCGCAATCCTCTATCTCCGGCTCATGATCCCGAGAACAAAATTCACGAACTTACCGAAAAAGCTTGCGATAGTGTATGCTTCCTTTTCCTCAAAAACCAATGTGCTAAGCGATCTGTAGTACACATGCAGTTGAAGATAGCGCTCCCTGATGAAATGATAACAGCAAATAATACTGATTCAAAACTCAAGTGAACACTATCTCCCTCCCTTTCCTTCCTTCAACTCCTAATAAAAACTATGCTGCGCTATCCCGGATAAATGCTAAAACTTACCTTCAAACCCAGATGTGGTAAATGTATAAGGGGTGTCAGGATGGCCGAGCGGTTAGCACTCGTGCCTCTCACCACTGCGGACCCGGGATCGAGTCCTGGGTTCCGCATGTGGGCTGAGATTTGTCGATCTCAATTTGACTCCGGGGATTTTTCTCCGGGCTCTCCGGTTTTCCTCCCTCAACAAAATCGACACCAAGCTATTTCTATCTGACTGTGAGCTGTGCTCCGAGGTCATGCATGGGCCGTATAGCGGCAGCAACTTGCGCCTTAACATGCTTTCGGTCCGACCTCGTTGAGCTGCGTCCTTCGCAATTCAGTCCATGACTGCAAGTAACGGCAATTAGCTCGCTAGATATTATTATTATCATTGTTATTATTATTAATTATAGGTAATCGCGTGGGGCCGTGTAGAATTAAGGATTAATTGGAAGAAACTGAAAACAGAAGTAGTATCTATTTTATATTTTACTAGAAACCAGGCGATTACATGTTTATGACATCGAGGGTAAAATTCTTCACTCTCTGCGGGATCCATCGAGAAAGCGTTGTACATGCATAACTTTAATAATTTAATAAAATCTTTGTAATCTCTAAAAGCATTCTGAAATTTTTGGAAGAGGTTTAAAATTGTTTCTAAGGCATTTTTGATTTTTAAAAAAATTCCGGGAAATCTGCGGGGGGATTGAGAGTGAGGCCACGTTCAAGTTTTGGAGCAAGAAAACAATTTTCCTTTATAAAAGAGAAAAATGTATACGAAAAGAGTGCAAATGCATATTACCCTTCAAATCACAGTATTTGTACTCGTTAAACACTTTGTTGTCTTATCTAAAAGAAAGGAACTCTATGGGTCTTGTGACACTGGTTTACTGTAGGTATCTGATGATAAGATTTATTCTAAAAATATTAGTTTCATGATCACTTCTCCCTCCATGCAGTCAGCACGCTGTAATCTAGTATTTCGTAGCCTCGTCGAACAACGTTTCTCTGTTAAAATCATCATCAATCGTGATATTCTTAATCGTTATCGCCATAACTATCTTTATTATCATGAATTCATGTAAACTGTTTTAAAACATCCGTATTGCAACTGTAATTTTTGTTTTAAAGGCAATATGATGTGAATTTTTATGATTATACTTATCTTTTTCTTGATTGTAAGGATATCTCTCTACACAAAGCAATACAATGTCCCCCCCCGACCTGTACCTGAATTCGTTGACCGAGCTAGCATTGTAATCGTTCAGTAGCGTTTGCACTTTATGTCTGGCGGGAAAATACGAACTTGAAAGCTCATTGGCGTACCACACATTGTTACAACGAGGAGGACAAAAACATGGCAGACTGCTCACTGGGTACAAGGGAAAAAGAAAATGCATACGTCATACTAAAGCACTATATTGCACAAAAGTTCGCGGACTAAACATGCTAATACCAAATGAAGAAACTAAAGCATTGACGAGACTGACCATTTACCCAATGTTATAACCTCTGTTCCGATAAGCCAGCAAGACAGGAAAGGCTTCCAACTCATTTTTAGCAGCACTAAGACTCACTAACTAAACAAGAAATATTCCGTGTGAGGATTCAGATACGATTGAATCTGGTTACAAATTCATCTTGGAGGTAGGATTTTGAGATTTTTTTTAAAATTTTCATTGATACTTGGAATTTTACGAGCGTTCGTTCGGGTCGATGTCGAGTTTTCAACCTTGTGTCCTTTTTCTTCTTTTCATTCCCCTCTCGCTTCCCTCGTCAATTAATGTTCATCAAGAAACCAACCTAAAATACCGCCACAGAATGATGAAAAAAGACAAAAGCTAAAGGATATCGAGGTTTTCATTATGTTTATTTCATTTCAACAACGTTTCAAGGCAAACTGTAAAATCTCATACGCTTGCTTTATATGCAATACAGTTACGTCAGAAACATAGCTTGGGCTACCTGTGGCTATACTGAATTCGTGTGTCGAAACTTAGTGTAGGAAATTTGCGAGTCGTATATATAACGCAATTTTTCATTCTCGATTTCGCCGATGACGTGTACTCTCTACTTGCAAATCTCAGTTTTGAGCTGGCGAGTATAGTTACCAGACCTGCACCGAGTTTCTGATTATCCCAACAAGGAGTGTATTATTTTGTTTTAATGAGGTTTTACATTGCCAGTTGTATTTTGGTAGAAATGTTTTACACAAGTTAGTTGGGAAAAATTCATTTGCTATAGGCTATGCTAAATTTCTTTGATACTCACGGTATACTTTATCTACACACAGTCTCTCTATTGCAGAGCAAATTCTTTGTCCTGGCGTCTCTGTGGTATAAAAGAGTTCTTTAACAAAGTACATCAAACTAAAACTCGAAAAACACATATTTACCACAAAATCAATTCATTGTATGCTTTAGCAGATAACTTTTTAGTTTTTCGCAGCAGGTATGTGGTTAAGTAGACGTAACTTGTCAAAAGACACGAAAGTCATTTTTGTTATGTGGACTGCTGTATCAATTCAAACTACTTACATAACTATCATTCTCTTAAACCTAAATTAAATCAACATATAAAATCATTAATCAATTATTTTCGTGCAAGAAATTAAAGTCTGTTTACATTTTCAGTTAAGGCTTCAATCAAGCTAGCTTTCTTCCGGCAAGAACAAAATTGCTCCTTTTTGATTTCGATGAAACTCAGTACAGAGCATTATACATAGAACTGAACTTAACTACGAATCCCTTATTCGCAAAGCAAATACAAACCTACTGTTTGTTCTAAAAAACTAAAAAATTTAAAACTGTTAACTGCGTATAACCTGTGGTAAGCCCATCTTAGTCTATGTTTGTTTTTCCGTGGTCGTCTTAGACCAGACTTGTTTTCGATCCTACAGGGGCTTGCGGCGCAACCCCAAGCATATGTGTTTTGGAATCTGGACTCACCATAGGTTAACTTCTTACGCGATCGACCTTGGTAACCGAAAGAAGGCTCGATTGTGGTGGTTAAAAAAGAAATTTTTAGATGTCGGGAACCAATCTGATCTGGTTCTTACGCTCAAATCATTACAAACGCACATTGTATTGGCGGAGGTTGTGAGGACGCGGACTTGAATCCCGGACCCGCCAAGCAAATTAACTCTGAGACCTCGTTTTAATTTCCACTGCATGCACTTAAGGTTGGAAAAAATATAAAAGATAACTTTCTTTGTTTTATAAGATTTTTATTTAGCGGGAAAGGAAAAATTGCCAGTTCCTAGTGAGGTCGGAATCGTACTCGGTACAGCAAAAAGCAAGCTTTCTGAGAGAAAGTTTTTAATGTGTCTCACTAGATGAAAATAACGCGGCATCGAATGAATCAAAGGGATACTATTACAGTCACATTGATGTATCCCAAATTGAAGTACGAACAAGGGCTACTTGACAAGCAGGTAGCTCAGTAAACGCCTTTACGGCGTCTAGTTACATTAAATCAACATTCGAATGTTATCAGAGGAACTAAATACCTGATCTAAAAATAAAGTTTAATTTGTCATAATCGCAAAAGTGAAGCATTGTAAAGGCCAATTAATTATATTATCAAAAGTACTTTGGAAGGTACAGGAAAGGCTAGTCCATTTACTGAATGTCTCATAAAAAGGTTTAATTTTCAAACTGAGAATACATAAGAGTTCTGCCGGAGGCATCGGTAAGGAGATAAGGGTCGAGAGCCGACCCTACAATTGCTGTGCTGAACTGTTATTCACCCTGTAGTTGAGGTGTGGCAATGCAATTAAATCGAAGGATGTTTTTAAAACTGAATGCTCTATTTTCGCGCGCTCAGGTGACCCCTTTGCTCCTAACCAATGATTCACCTCATTCCCGGCAGTCAAACTACATCTTACAGGTAAACTTCGTTAAATTCTTATATCTTAAAGAAACATTCATTTGTTGATCAATTTAAGATATTTCCTGTGTTGGAAACACGCAACATTGTTGGGAGAACACGAGAAAAGGTTTGGGTCACGAGCTGAAAGTGAATGATTCAAATATTTTCGAGTTTTCTCCCAACGACCTTCAAGGGTTTCCAACAGAGCATGAAAACACAGAAAACATCCTCTAAAGAGTTTAAAACGAAAAGTTAGACATTTTTTGAAAGAAAAAATATTTTAAAACGTTTTCGACACTGTGGTCATCTTCAGTTATGCTCCAAAGTTAGCAAACGCTTGCTAGTTCAGCCTACTAGGTAATTCCCGAGGGGAAGAGTTTTGCAGCGTAAGAAAGTAATTGTCTGTTTAGAGTTGGTTTATTTCGCGCGATGAACATACCCTCTGTTATTTTCTTCTAAAGGTGTTAGGTTAATTGAAGTTAATACGCCAATCATAACAGTGTTTAGGATTTGTGGCGAGGTGCCGGGCTAGTTTAGAATTGTGCTTCGTGTTTTCATGTTCTTCCTCTAACGCTTTTATAAGATAATAACAACTGATGACGTTGTTCTTGATTTCTATCCAGAGCCTGTGTTTTACTGAATTCATCTTTTAATCATTATTCATATTTTTAGCATCATTATATGAGCTTTTTTCTAAACAGGGACTTTTTGAAAAACGTCTTACCTGTCTGCACACAGTTGCACCGTCGTTGAATTTCTTTGTTTAGACAAGTGTTCATACAGTCATGTGTCACATGTACACAGGCAGAAGGATAGGGGGCGGGCTTCATTGTATCCTGACAAGCAAGAGACAATTAATATCGACATTGTTTTAAGGTAAAACATCTGGATTCTGCCTTTTCAAGACACCTTGAGCTAAATCTAACCTTTCAAATTCTACCTACATACAACTGTGTAATTAGCTTTGTCCTGAGGTAAGGATACCGTTGTAGTATTCTACTGGTCGTTATAGTTTAAGTCTAACGTCGACTGCAGAAGGAAAAGGAAAAAGTATTATAAGAGGCTGTCTTCGAAATTTTTGGCCTCTCGAATTGGGTCAAAAATTCAGCTTCTCTTGAAATTGCTGCACCAATTAAAGTTGATTTGTAAAGTAATGCTATTATTTTCCTCTGTGTCTTGCTTTTTAAGGTATGGATACGAGAGTGCGTGACACCTAAAAGTCACAAACTCACGTTTTTACCACCATGGATGTAAGTCAACTTTCAGGTGCTCTTACGAAGGTTTTCCCAAAGCTATTCTTCTAAGTTTTTTATAGTTTATAGGTTCATTTGTCTTAGATGTAAGAACATAAAACAAAGTTGCTGCTTGTTTTTCTTTGGAGAAAAAAAGTGTTAGCAGGTGTTATTGGAGGCGAAAACATGATTTTGTGACGAATATATGTCATTCACTCTCGCAGCCATATCAGCAAAAGCAGGAGACAGAAAAAATAAATGCATTTTCTTTCATTGCGTATCAACCGGATTCATTGCAGCAATTTTGGAGGAGATCGAAATATTGATCCAAATCGAGTGGTCGAAAATTACAGAGACAACCTCTCAAAGGAGAGGTGAATTGTTTAGATATTACCTTGTATCGTTTCAGAGCAATATAATGAACAAAACCAGGGGACAGCCAAAATCCGTTTCTTGCTGGTTCAGGACTTTCATCTGCGTTGTGGATAACCACACGCACCCCAGTGCTTTGAGACCACCAGTCTGAGTATTCATCAGGCTCCAAGTCCAGTGTGAATTTTATGAATGCGTTTACACCCTGTGATTTAGCTGGTAAAGGATCTCCTGTGTCCCCGTTGAATGTGTAGCAGAGACCGAACTGTTGAGTATCATGAACTAGTTGTTATTTGATTTGCTATAAAAGTTAACATGGCGCTAGTAGAAAAATGAAATCAACAAACACGTTCTAAGAACTGTGTGATCGTTATATCTATCATGGATCGTTCTACAAAAAAAAACTTATCTATAACTACGCTTTTAAACAAATGCCGTAGGACCCCTGTTATAAGCCCTGGATTTATTCAACTTTGTGAGAGATTTTTTGGTGAGTTGCAAAAAAAAAATCAGAGAAAAGAATGGGGAACAGCCATTCTTTTAAATGGTTATTCCCTAAAAGCGACAAAGAAATGTTTTTGATTTTCATTTTTCTCCAGGAAAATTATAATTAACGATTGGAATCAACTGCTCAGCGAAAATGTTTTGTTTTATCCAATTAAATCTACAATTTCTTCCGAACACAAGAAATGCTGGAGTTGCTCGTACTAACGTGAGGCGCTGGTCCTGCAAGCTAGCAGGAACTTACCTAAACTGAGATCAATTTATGGCTTAGGACAAAATGGTTACCTGTTTCTTGCAAAGACTTTGCCTCAGCCCATCAATTATTCATTAAAAGCAATTTAAGCTACTGCATTAATTTATCCGTTTTATGATTTAAAATTCCAACTTTGCCGCCTACAT
Organism: Hydrozoanthus tunicans; assembly: GCA_026413305.1. Lineage (NCBI taxonomy): Eukaryota > Metazoa > Cnidaria > Anthozoa > Zoantharia > Hydrozoanthidae > Hydrozoanthus > Hydrozoanthus tunicans. The sequence goes on from JAOBAT010128632.1 coordinate 8,211, forward strand.
CATTTTCAGACTTAGATTTATAGAATAATTTATAGAGTTACGCACCTGAAAATCAACGATCCTTGTAAAGTTTTCTGTGCTGCATTGCTCGTCTGGTAACATACACTCGCGCAACATGTCTTTGATGTCGTGTCCAGTTTCTTTAAACAACTTCGCGACGTCAAATGGCGCCGAAGCGTTGAAATCCTTGCTCTGTGTAGGAAAACAGTTGCACGTCAAAGCAATTCGCTTTATGTCAGTACGAAAATCGATAAGGAATACGAAATTTTAGGAAAGTTCAAAGTACGAAAGTGTTTTATACACGTCGTTTAAAGATCTGCACTTTCATTTTTCCCGTTTAAACTTCTAGGTAAACTTTTTATTGTTTTTACTTTTGTTATAATTGAAGTTAGAAACCTTAGTTTGTTTCATTGCCTATTTTTGACCACAAATCAATTGTTTTATTTTCCGTACCTCTCAGTTCCGAAACAAAATCAGTACCAACAGAATTGCTTATAGCTAGTGGTGTTACGGAAGGGGAGCGCAGAGGGAGAAAGTGGAAACCCGTTAGGTTACTGCGAGACTGTAAACTTACATTGAAACTACCTAATTACAACAACGTAAGGTTAGGACAGCATCATCCATTTAAATGACTACTTATATAGTCTTAACAGTTTTCTGACAAGCAAGTGGAACCACGTCCGCTCTCAGATTTTAAAACAAATATTATTAAGTTAAACGAAAAATAATTTTGTTGTTTCGTTGTACATATGCATTGTGAAGATGTTTAAGTAACGATCCGAGGAAGAACAAGGTCAACGGCAATGGAATGCAGAAAGGTGCTAATTGCGGTATTATCAAAATGTTGATCTGATTGGCTAAAATTTGAAAATGGACAATATCTTTGTAAGTAAGCTGATGTATTTCTTTCCAGTTCAGTCACTCATTCCTTTCTAGTTGAGCCATTTCTGTTTTTAAATGTAAGAAAAATTCTACATTGGGAACATTGAAGATCAAAAGGTTTTCCTCGCTTTGTTTTGGAGTTCTATGATTGGCTTAATTATTATAACACAAAAGAAACATTGCTTTAAAATAGAGTTTTACTGCATTTACTTAAAAACTGTGTTGTATACTGAATGATGTATTCTCAGTATGAAAATTTAAATATTCTGGCGTGGGAAAACCGAAATGCCGCAGAGCAATGGGAGATTCCCTAGTTCTTACACGGGCCTTTACTTGATACAGAAAGTTCTTTACAGCAGACTTTCGTTGCCATACGAAGTCACTTATGTTTTAACTAAGAAAAAAAAAGAAAGAAAGTCAGAGAGACAAAAAGTAACAAATAACCAACCGACCAAATAAAAAAATTAAGAAAGAAATGTCATAGTTCTCTCAGATCTACATGGTCTGCGTCCGCGGTTCTAATCTATTACGATCGACCTTGCATGACGTTGGCAGAAATACTCTTACTGTTGGCTGATTGATGTTTTGTAGTGCTTAAATTCTAAAGGTTTTAATACTTACATGGTTAAGTAAGATAGCCCCAGCAAGTGGATGTTTCATTATTTTACTTTTTCGAACTGTATTTTGATTGCAGATAGTGATAGCTGGAAAAGGAAGGGTTTTACTGTACTCAAGCCCTGAGCTGACTATCACGTCATGAGCTCTTAGCCTCATGACATTGCCGTATAAATTGTATACCAGATACACGAGGCTAGCGACGAACAACAGACACCAAATGGCTCTGACATGCGCTCTGTAACTGCTGCAGTTCAGGTGGTTTAGGCCATGAATTGTTGAATTAGAAAAAAACTCGTTCATGAGACTTTTCCATGTCGTAGATGCTTGTTTGGTATGTTTCGCGTCCCTTTCTTCTTCTGTTGGGTTTTGGCTAGTTTCCATTTCTTTAAATTCTGGTAAAAAAGATGAAATGGCGCTGAAAAACAGCAACTAGTTAATTTAACTTTTGATAATGTACGATTTTCAGGCTGATGTTGTTGTAACACAGGTTCTTTATTAAGTCAGACCTATTTTTTGTTTCGTTGACTTTTCCAAAATACCCCAAAAAGAATTTGCAGTTGATTTGATAGCATAAGGCCATAAGCACAGTTTTTTGCGGAAGAATAATCTTAACAAAAAAAGAAATTGTTTCCTATGCTCAACTATTGTGCCAACAATTTAATATGAAATGTCAATGAAATGATTTCATTCAAATATCTGTTGCGTTGAACTTTTACTTCGTACTTATGTTTCCTTTGTAACGGTTGATTTGCGGATTAAAGTCGGAATAGTGATCTATATTTTAGGAACGCCACTTCCATAGTCATTTTGCTTGAAATTAATTAGAAAGATATGTGGATAATTATCTCACCAAACATAAAGTTCGAACGTTTTATACATCAATTTAGTTATAGTGCTAGCCATACGTCAGTTACAATACTATCGTACATGAAATAATGTACCTGAAATCATTACAGTCCCTAAAATGTGCAAAAAAACTTACTTGACAAAAAATAATTATTTTTTCGACATAAAGTCGGCCGTACGTATACCAAGCTAGGTTCGTAGATGCATTAAAAAGTTGAACTTTACCTTTGGGGAATCTGCGGGTCAAGCCCCGATTTTCCTCGGACCTTTCGGACTCCGGGAGTCTGGTGAGAGCACTTACAATTTTGGGTTGTCTAGTTCTTCGTACTTGCTTTTACAGGTACTTCTTCTCACTCGGGACAGCAGCTGGCACAAAGGCTTTCGACACTTCACGATCAGCGGGATACGAACAAATAATGCACCAGGAAGAAGTTCCTGACTCCGGCACAAGGCTATAGCCTGGTTCAGTCAATAATAAAAATAATAAAAATAGTAATAATAATAAGAAGAAGAAGAATAAGAAGAAGAAGAAGAAGAAGAAGAAGAAGAAGAAGAAGATAAAGAAGAAGAAATATGATGACAATAATAACAATAATAACAATAATAACAACAGCGAAAATAACATAAATGAAAAAAAAGGAGAAGAAGACGAAGACTCGGAAGATCAACAAAAACTGCAGTCTTGCTTTACTGTATTCCAGGAAGACCAGCAAACAAACAAATAGATTAATGTGTCCTTGTCAATTTATGTTAGTCTGAAGAAAAACGTAGATTCTGTTGCGAATTAATTTAATCTCAATGTCCTTACTACTTGTTTTAACCGATTATACTCGTGCGTTCGTTTCTTTCCAATTCCAATATAATCTACTTAAACATGCATTACTAAAACTTGACAAACAAACCAACGCTAAGAAAAAATGAAAAACAGAAAGAAGAGGCGAATAAGTATATGTCTCACAAACGTTTGACTGAATTACTCAGAAACTACAAAAATACGTCCGTCAGTGTAGAAAGTAGTTCTTGAAAGTTTAAATAAGGTAGTTAGATTTTAAAAAAAACGTACGTTTGACTTACCGTAGACTTAATCAGCAACCAGTGTTCAAGAAACTCATTATCATGACTTTTATTGAATATTGAAGTGAGGTCCTTTTGTTACCCTGGCGCTAGCTTTTCATTGCCAACCAAGAGTAATTAATATACGACTATAGAGGAGGCCGGGGGTAAACAGAAACCAAACCTGAAAACAAGCTTGAGAGAGTTTTCTAATGAGATACAGCTGTTGAGTTTAAGACTCCAGCCGAGTTTTACATAAATAGATATTGTCCGTCTTTGAACACAGAAAGCGCTTTAAAAATGATGTTTTTTATTGGATTTTTGTTTTATTACGAGAGAAACAAAAAATACAGCTGGAATTCAGCAAAAACTAATGTGGTCAAACTCTAATAAAATACCGGCCTATAATACCTTAGGACATGTATGCGACATACAAGAAACAAGAAACAATTATTGCTTTATACAAAAACAATACTCGGATTAGTATAAAAGACGTTGATTTTGACATAAATATTCCGACCGAATTTTTGTTGAGAGTTTATCAATGTCATTAATAACTAACTGCAAGAAAAGAGAAACAAAATAGCTTTAGAATATATGAATTTATAGTTATTTAATACACAATGGCATTAAAACTGCCACACGTCGTATCGGAAACACAAACTTGGCCCAAAAGAATATAGTTGGATTTCGTTACGAGGGGCTTGTTTTCATGGCAAATTCAAGGTTCGAAATTATATTGGGGCAAAATGGATGTGGGGAGCTCTTTCAGTGTCTTTAGTTGATTCAAGTTTGTGTTTGTTTAAACTAAGATTCGTCATCTTAGTAAGTTTTTCAGGCTAGGCCATTTTCCTTGTCTGCTCTTTAGGCTGGCTAACCACCTCGGGTTTACGGGCCTTCAAATACGAACCTTTCAACGGTTCAACGGTTTTTTATTTCCACATGTATAAAGTTTTTATAAAGTGAATAACAGTTTTTAAGAGTGGAGGGTACAGGATTTACAACCATAGGGTTAATCTAGCAATCCTGCACCCTTCTAGA
>JAOBAT010128643.1:0-12648 GCA_026413305.1 Hydrozoanthus tunicans
TTTATGCGTACCTTTTAGGTATGAGATAAGCCTCTCTGTTAGTTTATGCGTACCTTTTAGGTATGAGATAAGCCTCTCTGTTAGTTTATGCGTACCTTTTAGGGAATGAGATTAGCCTCTGTTAGTTTATGCGTACCTTTTATAGGGAATGAGATAAGCCTCTCTGTTAGTTTATGCGTACCTTTTAGGGTATGAGATAAGCCTCTCTGTTAGTTTATACGTACCTTTTAGGGAACGAGATTAGTCTCTCTTTTAATTTATGCGTACCTTTTAGGGTCATTTTCAAATCCGTCCGTCGAGCAACTCCAACAACTTTTTGAGGGATTCCCCCTCCCCCCCGGGTAACACGCTGCCATATTAACGTACAAAAGACAAAGTGCGTTTATCAAAGCTTTATTTGCTGCACGATTAGTTTGCTTACGTCATTACATGTTTCTTCTGACCTTCACTTTCTACACAACTACAATTAAATGTTCTCAAATAAATAACAGATTGTGATGTTAATATCAGTCCTGAATAGTTAAAACTTTCAAATATATTATCTTCAGTAGTAGCAACTTTTCTTCAATTACCTTTGAAACAAAAGAAACTGCAAACTAAAACATAAATAATTGTCAAAAAATAAATAGTACTCGTCTTAATACAGGTAAAATACCTTCGCAAAACTTTATGTCAACGGTCAAATTTATATATATTTTGAGACAAAAGTTAAATAAATTTCGTCTGGGCTCGGCCGAATTGAGATTACAACTTGATTTTTTAAATTTACTTTTCTAAATTTAATATTTTTTTAGAGAAATGCTTGCGTAAAAAATCAGGCATTGAAATCATACAGAAACACTCAAACAGTTGATCATGATTAGTTGAACGTGATTAAGACCTTTAAAAGCATTCAGCACGGCTAATACTGGAAACGACGGCTAGGAAACAGACTATTTTCTAATGTATTTTTTTCTGCTTGAATAACTCTATCACTGTGTTAAAAGTTACAAAGAATGGACAAATCACATGTTTTGATGGTCGAAAATGTGAAGACCATTTATTGGGAAGTTCTAATAGTACACAAGAATCCAAAACTGGACCACTCCTTGCAAACTCGTCGCATAGCTACGTGCTTTTAAAATCTATTCTTATAGTTACTAAAAACTTTGTATTTTCCCATTATCACCAGTATTGCCGTCCTTATTTCTCTGTATTTTCCAACTGAACATACATATATACCTTTAGACCATCGTCAGAAACTACTCTTTGAGATTTCTCAGAAAAGCTTTGGAAATACCTCCTTTGCTCTGTTTAAAATTCATATGAATCAAAGTTGTACCAGCAGATTGCCTTATGAACCGTCACAAAACCCATGGTATACGTAGCTACTCTTTGTACAACATAGAAAAAGTATTTAATTTCAACAAAATTATAAATTATAAAAAAATTATTCAAAGTAAGTAGTAATACTAACAGCTTGTTTATACAATTTTTTGTTCCCTTTTCTTCCCCTTCGTTATTCCATGTTATAGCCTTTTCTACAGCTTATGAGTTATACTTGCATTTACTTTTACCCAGCTAATCTTGCCAAATGAACAAAACGAACAACTAAACGCCCAATTTCTATATACCAGCATTCTGTATGATCCAAGTATTGAGCATTCGAACACTTGCATACACGCCAAATTTCCCTGGAGCAGCACATCCATCCCCCCATGAGACCACACCCTCAAGATACCAGCGCCCATTGTGTTCACAGACAAAAGGTCCACCTGAATCGCCCTGGCAGGAGTCTACTCCCCCTTGGGGTAAACCTGCGCAGAACATGGTGGAATGGATTCGGCCACGGTAGGCATTATTGCAGGCGGCATTCGATTGAACGGGTACTGATGCCTGTCTCAGGCTATTTGGACTTGATCCACCGCTTGACAGAGTTCCCCAGCCTGGTTGAAATAGAGAGGGAAAATATAAACACGTGCACACTTATCATGAGCTCATTAAGGTTCATCAGAATACGGGAGGTACTTCTTACTGGCTAAATCCACTTGTAAGACACCCAGAAAAAATTTTATATTTTGTATCCGGTATCCACAATAAGGAATGCATCAAGCATCCACGAAATCTACTGTCTAAGCACCCGGCATCCAGAGGGAAGGGATCCGGGATCCTAAGGATAGAGATCCGGCATCCAGAGGGTAGAGGTCCGGCATCCAGAGTATAGGGATCCAGCCAGCTTCCTGAGGGTAGAGACTCGGCATCCAGAGTATAGGGATCCAGCAACCTGAGGGTAGAGACTCGGCATCCAGAGTATAGGGATCCAGCTTCCTGAGGTAAAGACTCGGCATCCAGAGTAAAGGGATCCAGCAACCTGAGGGTAGAGAATCGGCATCCAGAGTATAGGGATCCGGCATCCTGAGGGTAGGGATCCGGCTTCCAGAGGGTAGAGATCCGGCATCCAGAGTATAGGGATCCGGCATCCACTAGTGCTCCGGATACTTACATGGGGCGACTGTTGACAGTTGCTACACTGACCGGCTTTACTGGTGTTGTTATAACAAATTTTTGCCGATACCATTGTCGTTGATGGCTATCTGATTTGTGATTGAACCAACCCAGTTTTCTCGCCAACAATTGGAGGCTATAAGTTATGAGGACAGCAAGGCCGACGATGGCAGAAAACAATAGTGAATATAATAGCTGCACGTTGGAATGCACCGTGCTGGTCACCTGCACGACGTCGTTTTCAAATTACAATTTGAAAGTGTTGGTTTAAGAGTTCGTAAGACTACGGGAACGATCAACAGAAAACGTTTTTATCTTTATGCAGGGAGCTTAGATCTTTTTTCTGTTTACAAAGCGTTACTAGAAAAAAAGAGAAGGAAAAACGAGTAGGACATGGTCTAAAATGGCAAGCTAGAAATGTTTTTTGTAAGTCGGCTTCGTCGAAATCGCCGTTCTCGTTGCTTAAGCCCTATTTACACGGTACAAACTAACCCGGGTTCGACCCAACTTTGTTCACACTGAAAAATACAAAGGACGCGTGTAAACACAAACCTGGAACGAACCCGAGTTAGTTTTACACACGCATGCCCAGTTTCACTAACAACAAAGCATCACGCATGTGCAAAATCAAAACTAACCCAGGTTCGACCCAGGTTGATGTTTACATGTAACTTTTCTAAACTAACCCGGGTCGAACCCACCTCTGGAGATGGGTTAGATTTAACCCGGATCGAACCCGGGTTAACAGTGTTTACACGACAAAAACTAAACCGGGTTAGTTTTAACCCGGGTCGAACCCAGGTTAGTTCGTGCCCTGTAAACAGGGCTTTAAAGTCCCTATTGTACTTGCTAGTACTTCTTTTCAAATGCTACTTTACTGACCTGTTACCCAACACCTCTTGCCGGGAACGAAACCAAAAGGGTTTGAAACGGTTGGAAGACAAGCCGACGAAACTGCAGAGTTAAGTGCTGCAGGGCGGCTCAGTTGTAATAGCGCGATATCATTTGCCAAGGGGACTGGCCTGTTGAAACTAGGATGAGTAATGATCCTTTGTACTGCGATATCTTGTTCGGTGCCAACGGATCCTACTCTGAAGTGAGCTCCCAGCCTGAGGATTGAATAAAAAGATAATCAGAAGTAATTTTAAAACCCTTATCCTGCTCAAAAAAGTGTCATTCACACAAACTAAAAGTCTTCTAACTTTAAAACCACTGCTTGAAAACCAACAATGTGACCATTCATTTTCTTTGTCTTTACAAGCAGATGTTTGTTGCTTCTGATGTTTGTAATTTTGTCGAGATTTCGTGACTTTAATTTTTAAAAATTTAGCACGATAAGGGTTAACACACGACAACAGCGATGAAGTTAAAAGCACAAACCGAAACTTATAAAAGCATGGCATTTAAAAAAAGCTTAACTGAGAAAAACTTTGAGTCACAGACAGTGTTTAAAAAACTGTAATACTTAATGCTCCAGCCAGCATAGAAAGTGCTTTCGTCTTTGTTTTTGTTTTCCACAGGTCCGAGTTGTTCAAAGGATGATTAACTCTAATCCAGGGTTAAGACTTAACAAAACCTAATGGCTGTCACGGTAATTAACCCTGGATTAGGGCTAATCGACATTTGAACAACTGGGCCCAGGTATTTACGTCGTCTTTGCTATCGCCTCTGCTCGAATCAACAAGATACTTACTTGACTCTGAGTCCAGATGGGCTGGAAGAGCCAACACAGTGCGAAGCTGTAACCACCCAACTTGGGGCAATGAGGGTACCCCCACAGAACTGAACTCCATTCCTGACAAGCTGTGCCATCCATGGCCACGCGTTCCTCGGTGATTCAGTACCGCCAACAATTCTAACTCTAGGTTTTATTCCACAGGAACCTAAGAAACCGTATACAAGGAATAGATTATGGTCTATAGAATTCTAGTCAGTACCTGAGAAGTTTTTATTTCGGGACAAAAAAAGAAGTAGAAAGTGGTGTTAGCTCCTCTTTCGACTTAAGACAAAATCTTAAACCACGAGAAAACGAGGAACGCCACTTTAACTCTTAGTGTTCTACTGAAATATGCTGCTAGATTTTTGGAAGGAATTTGAACAAACCTTTTTGTAAATAGAGAAAAACAAACTTTTTATCAAAACATTATTTTCTATAATGAAAGAACTAAAATACCACACATTTTAGACTTGGGATGCAAAAAAGATGAAATAAAATGAAGATCTTAAAACGATTTTATTATTATGAAAAGAGTAGGAAACGGTGCCGAATGTTTGATACCAAATCTGAACTAGCTTCAACTGATCAAGTCTCTTTAGGACCCTAAGGAAATTTAAAAAAATCTCCTTGCCACGAAAAATATTGAAGTAGTAATAAAGCTTAAAATTTGCTGGAAAAACTTGTTAAAGGTTTTATGTACCTGACGGTGGGGGAGGTGGTCTGGTTGGCGGTGGCGGCCTCGCTGTTGTCTGAGTAACTACGAAATATAATTAAATTAATTGTTGGAAAAACAATGTGGCAAGATCGAAGCAAATCGAAGGAATGGAAAAGTCAATCAAATCAAGAAGCTATGACAAAATGAAATCGAGAAATGGAAGGAACATGTCGACATTAGAATGTGCAACAGTGTCGGAATCAGAGAGAATTGAAATGAAGAAAGACAGAAGTTTTAAAGTAACTGGAGAGATAACTCGCAATATTTGGAGAAATGTACATTGAACAAAAGGTGTATACAGTCAAACCCCTCAAGACAGACACCCAAGTAAGACGGACACTTCTATAAAACGGACACCAAACCTTGGTCCCTGCCGTGCGTTTTCTCAGTTGTTTACTGTATTTTAAGTCTCAATAAGACGGAAACCTCTCCGAGACGGACAGTTAAGGCCAGTCCCGAAGGTGTCCGTCTTAGGGAGGTTTGACTGTAGATAGAATTGTCAAATTCTCAAAAGTACCATTTGCTCGTTGCAATGTTAATTTCTACCCTTTATATTCTCACTCATTGTACAACTTGTCATTGCACTGGTGAAGGCAATGGATTATTTGCCGAAACATGTCTACGAAAAAATTGAAAGTTGTTGTTTTCTTCGCAATTCGTTACACATTTTAATAACATTTAAACTACAGATCTTATTACTAATTCTTACGTCATGAAGACTACTTAACCATGAGATACCAAGCTTCGTCTAAATACAATAGCTATTGACCATGAATTTATTTAGATGCAGTGTCAAATAACAAGAAAAGAGGTACTATAACATTGTCTTTAACTGTGCTTTGCCGTAGCTCTAAGATTTCAATATATCCTAAGCCAGAAATTGTCCTTGTCAGGTTTACAAGTCTACAACGTTATCCTTCGCCCCGAGTTAAAAACAAATGTTTTTTGTTTTAACATACCGCTGCATCGACCACAAGCTTTTCTACATCTCAAGGACATGAAATCAATCACTGCAGGCCTTGTAGAAGAGCAGAAGCCGCTATTAGCAAGTTGTTGACATCTTCTGTTGTAGTTTTCGCAACGCACTGCACAAGGAAATTAAAGAGAATGAATATAGATTTAAAGCTTGTTAATATTTAGTTACTGCGGTGGTGGTGGTGGCGATCGCAGTGGTGGTGGTCATTGGGTGGTGATGATGTAGATGATGGTAATGGCGGTGATGTTGAATGTGGATCTGGTGGTGGTGGTGAGATGATGTTTGGTGTAAATGGTGTAAGTGGTGATGTCAAATGTGGAACTGGTGGTGATTGTGATGCTGTTGGTGGTGGTAGGGATTTGTAGTTTAACAAATTATCCACGCCGTGAGATGATAGGAAAAGCTGACGTTTCGAGCGTTAGCCCTTCGTCTGAGCATCGAAACGTCAGCTTTGGTGTTGGTAATAATCATTGAGGATCTTGTGGTGGTGAAACGGTGTTTGGTGGTAAGGGTGTTGTTTGTGGTAGGGGTTATGTTAAACGAGAAGCTGGTCGAGGTTGTCATGGTGTTGCTGGTGGGGTGAGATGGTGTTTGATGGTAAAGTTGTTGGCAATATTTGTTGAGGATCTCGTGGTGGTGGGATGGTATTTGGTGGTAATGGTGTTGGTTGTGGTAGGGGTTATGTTAAATGCGGAGCTGGTCGTGGTTGTTATGGTGCTGGCGGTGGGGTGAGATGGTGCTTGGTGTTAATGGTGTTGGTGGTGGTAATATTCATTGATACTGTTATTCTTTTCATTATAGCTATTTGTTAGCATTGCAAAAGTTAAAACGTAGAACATGTATTGTTTATTTTTTAAAATTTTTAGCTATTTAAGTTTTTTATGAACACAAGAATACTCTGCCTTTCCGTGCGCTTTTGTAAACAAAAAACTGAAATTTATATTTGCTTTAATGTGACAGCGTGATGTTGTTAGTGAGTTCAACCGCGTCAGTTATTGACTGTGTAACCGCGGGATGCGGTGCCAATCGATCCTTGCTCACCATAGAGTCTCCAGTAGCTCAGTGGTTAGAGCATCCGACTAGAGTACGGAGGGTCGTGGGTTCAAACCTCATCTGGGGCTCGGATTTTTTTTCGAGTTTCTCCTTGTCTTTAATATCACGTAAATTTTAGTTAGTTTTGTTTTAAAGTTTGGACGTTTGATCCAACTTGGTGAATATTTTTGTCAGCAAGATGATAATAAAAAGGTAAGCAAGTTATTGTCTTATTTTATAGTTCCAGGTGAACACACTGGTAGTCAAAACAACTTACAACTGCTGGTTGGGTGAGATGGTGTTTGGTATTAATGGTGTTGGTAGTGGTGAATATTATTGACACTGTTATTCTTTTCAACATAAGTATTTGTTAACATTGCAAAAGTTATGACGTAGAACATGTATTGTTTATCTTTTTAAAGTTTTTAGCTAAAATTTTTATGAACACAAAAGTACTCTGCCTTTCCTTGCGCTTTATAAACAAAAAACTGCAAACTTAAGTCAGTTTTGTTTTAGGGTTAGGACGTTTGATCCAACTTGGTAAATATTTCTGTCGGCAGGATGATAACAAAAAGGTTAGCAAGTTATTGTCTAACTTTATAGTTCCAGGTGAACACACTGGTAGTCAAAACAACTTACAATTTCCACAGACGCCGCAGCTTAGGGGACAGAGCCGTAGATAAAAAGGTACGTTGATGCGACATACTCCCAGCTGTGCGAATCTCGGACATCGACTGTCGCGGTCGAAGCAATTACCTGTAATGATGGAATAGGATTGTAGTCGTTATGTGTTTTGCTCAGATAGTCACCTTCGGTTTATAACTGAGGCTTGTATATAAACGAAGTGAAATTTATCACATGATTCCGGGTGGTCTATGAGGGGCTGGTGATTTCAAATGTTATAGACAGTTTGCAGCTCGGAATCATGTGACGACAGCCTCCTTAGAGTCCCTCTCAAGCTAAATTTTTTACTTTTAGGATTAAGACTGTTGTCATCTATGAACTCAAAATTCGAATAGCCAAAGAAAATTTCCACGTCTAAGTATGCTTTTTAACCAAAAAAGATCGGAACGTAAAGTTTGACCGAGCAGGCTGGGGACTGGTAACACGTGACGTCGCAGTAGTGAGTTATGTGGTTTTTGTTTAAAAAACTTAGTTCTGTTAAAAAATGTCATAAAATTTTTATTTCGGCAGGATGATAACAAAAAGGTTAGCAAGTTATTGTCTAACTTTATAGTTCCAGGTGAACACACTGGTAGTCAAAACAACTGACAACTGCTGGTTGGGTGAGATGGTGCTTGGTATTAATGGTGTTGGTAGTGGTGAATATTATTGACACTGTTATTCTTTTCAACATAAGTATTTGTTAACATTGCAAAAGTTATGACGTAGAACATGTATTGTTTATCTTTTTAAAGTTTTTAGCTAAAATTTTTATGAACACAAAAGTACTCTGCCTTTCCTTGCGCTTTATAAACAAAAAACTGCAAACTTAAGTCAGTTTTGTTTTAGGGTTAGGACGTTTGATCCAACTTGGTAAATATTTCTGTCGGCAGGATGATAACAAAAAGGCTAGCAAGTTATTGTTAAAAAATGTCATAAAATTTTTATTTCAAACAATTTCAAGGGAATAATTCATTGATTAAAGTTATTATAACGTGACTATTGTAGCCAGAATATAATTTTTTGAAATAAAAAAGATTGTCTCTGCTTCTTGCCTCGTGCTACGTTATATGCCTCCTGCTATGTCATCATTGCACGCTTCGAGTCTAAAAAAATTAACTGGAACCGCGAGAAAAGGTTTTATTTTCGAAAATTACTGTTATTAAAGTGTTCTATTTTTCTCCTGGAACTTAAAAAATCAATCAAATCAAGAAGCTATGACAAAATGAAATCGAGAAATGGAAGGAACATGTCGACATTAGTAAATTGCAAAGTTTTAACTTTTGACTTTAAATATGCAAAAAAATGGCAAATAACATTAAATAGGGTATTTTCTAACGATTTAAATGACTGGATAACAAGTTTTGCTCTCTAGTACGATTTTCACATCCTTTTACTCTTCTAATTTCTGACCATCATTTTGTCATGGCTAACTAATTCAAGTGTGAACACGTGACTTCTAACTGCAAAGGGCTCATTGGCTATTTTCCAAAGACAGACACCCCGTTAGGGCGAGCTGTGACTAGACGTGCGTTTGACAACTTTTCTGCGTATATATACACAATATTTCTGGGTATATATGTATACACATCTTTTCAAATAACTACACCCTTGTCCTCCTGCCAATATTGCTCTATAAAATTGGAAAGATTTAGTTTCTTCGTTTTAAACCAAAATTCATTGGACACAAACGATCTTTAGCTTACCTGGGACCTGAGTTGTTACTGTAGGTGGACGGGTCGTGACGCCTAGATACAAAAAACACGTTGTTTGTTAAAGCTATTCCAGTGTAACACTGACAAAGTACATTATTTACCAACTAAATATTTCAAAAGAAGAAAAAAGGAGGGGTCGAGATAGGGGCTGGACGACTGGGGCCGCAACATATTTCAGTGCTCCATTCCTAGATCGTAGGATAGGGATTGAAGGGGTTTGACTAAAAAATATTCATTATTTTTTTCTTTGTCATTTTTTGTTAAATAACCTGGTTGTTTACTTACTCAGAAATCCAAATACATTTATATAGACACTGATAGTCAAGTCTTGGTAATGATTCTATTTTACGGTTTTTCTTGGAACCAGCTATAAGACGTTCCTAATATATATAGTTAAATTTAATACATCCGGTCCTCTGCAAACGTTTCCAAAAATTATTGTTTGTTTTACCAAGTGTTTATAGCTTTTGCTATAAAGATCTTTTCTAAAGTAGAATTGAATAAACAAAAATACTCTTAACTTAACTTAGGTAGAACCTTGCTGTTACCCAACGTAAAAACCTGATGTTTGTACCGTGAGTAAATAAGGTTGCAAGTTACGAGGTCATTAAACTTGAATCTTTGGTAACGACTAAGATTTTGAAAACTGAGAAGTTTTCCACGCACTGAGTTTTTTTTTAGTTGAGAAGTTCTGTTTTAAAGATATATTCCTTTTGCAGCTTCGCAGTGACCTCTCAAGTCATGCTAAAAAATGTTTAAAAAACGAAATACGAGGCTGAAAAGGCTCGCTTTTTGGGAACAAAAGAGAAAACTAAAATGAGTCAAATATATATGTTTTGATTGTTTTAACATACCGCTGCATCGACCACAAGCTTTTCTACATCTCAAGGACATGAAATCAATCACTGCAGGCCTTGTAGAAGAGCAGAAGCCGCTATTAGCAAGTTGTTGACATCTTCTGTTGTAGTTTTCGCAACGCACTGCACAAGGAAATTAAAGAGTATGAATATAGATTTAAAGCTTGGTAATATTTAGTTACTGTGGTGGTGGTTGTAGCGATAGCAGTGGTGGTTGTGGTGGTCCTTGGGTGGTGATGATGTAGGTGATGGTAACGGTGGTGGTGATGTTGAATGTGGATCTGGTGGTGGTGAGATGGTGTTTGGTGTAAATGGTGTAAGTGGTGATGTCAAATGTGGAACTGGTGGTGCTTGTAATGCTGTTAGTGTTGGATGAGACGGTATTTGGGGTTAATGCTGTTGGTTGTGGTAGGGATTTGTAGTATTATATATAGATAAATCATCGTCGCCTTGAGATGATAGAAAAAGCTGACGTTAGCGTTAGCCCTTCGTCTGAACATTGAAACGTCAGCTTTGGTGGTAGTAACATTTATTGAGGATCTTGTGGTGGTGAGATGGTATTTGGAGGTAAGGATGTTGGTTTTGGTAAGGGTTATGTTAAATGAGAAGCTGGCCATGGTTGTGACGGTGCTGCTGGTGGGTGGAGATGGTTTATGAAGTTGGTGTTGGTAATATTTTTTGATACTGTTATTCTTTTCATTATAACTATTTGTTAACATTGCAAAAGTTAAAACGTAGAACATGTATTATGTATTTTTTAAAATTTTTAGCTTAAATTTTTATAAACACAAAAATACTCTGCCTTTCCGTGCGCTTTGTAAACAAAAAACTGCAAATTTTAGTTAGTTTTGTTCTAGAGTTAGGACGTTTGATCCAACTAGATGAATATTTCTGTCGACAGGATGATAATAAAAAGGTAAGCAAGACATCGTATTACTTTATAATTCCAGGTGAGCTCACTGGTAATAAAAGCAACTTACAATTTCCACAGACGCCGCAGCTTAGGGGACAGAGCCGTAGATAGAAAGGTACGTTGATGCGACATACTCCCAGCTGTGCGAATCTCGGACATCGACTGTCGCGGTCGAAGCAATTGCCTGTAATGGTGGAGTAAGGTTATAATTGTTAAGTGTTTTACTGAGATAGTCACCTTCAGTTTATAACTGTGGCTGGTATTTGAACAAAGTGAAATTTATCACATGATTCCGGGTGGTCTACGAGGGAATGGTTATCTCAAATGTTATAGACAGTTTGCAGCTCGGAATCACGTGGCGAAAGCCTCCTTTAATCAAGAAGCTATGACAAAATGAAATCCAGAAATGGAAGGAACATGTTGACAATAGTAAATTGCAAAGTTTCAGCTTTTGACTTTGAGTACGTAAAAAATGGCAAGCAACAGAAAACAGGATGTTTTCTAAGAATTTGAGTGACTGGATTATAATCTTTGCTCTCCAGTACGATTTTTACAGCCATTTACTCTCTCCATTTCTGAACATCATTTTTTCGTAGCTAATTAATTCAAGTGTGACCACGTGACTTCTAACTGCAAAGGGCTCATTAGCTATTTTCTAAAGACAAACAACCCGTCTTGGCAAGCTTTGACTAGACGTGCGTCTGACAACTTTTCTGAGTATATAACGCTATAATATTTCTCGGTATATATATAGATATACATCTTTTCAAAGAAATACGCCCTGGTTCTCCTGCCAGTATTGTTCTATAAATTTGGATAGGTTTAGTTAAATTTATTGGACACAAATGATCTTTGACTTACCTGGGACCTGAGTTGTTACTGTTGGTGGACGGGTCGTGACTGGTGTTCCACCTAGATGAAAAAAAACACATTGCTTGTTAAAGCTATTCTAGTTTAACATTGACAAAGTACATTATTTACCATCTAAATATTTCAAAAGAGGAAAAAAGGAGGGGTCGAGATAGGCGCTGAATGACTGGGCCGCAACAACTTTCAGTGCTCAATTCCTAGATCGTAGGATATTGAACAAAAAATATTCATTATTTTTTTCTTTGCCATTTTTTGTTAAATGACCTGGTTGTTTACTTACTCAGAAATCCAAATACATTTTTTTAGAGAATGATACTGAAGACTCATATTAATGAAATAGTTATCTTCCAAAAGCGCGTTTTGCGTTTGATGTATTTTGGAAGCTACACTTTCCATGTCATTCCACTTTTCATTAATGTAAACATTATGCCATCAAATATGCTTTATTTTAAGACTGTTTCTTCGTTAATGCACGATGTATCACATCGCACAGTACCTCGTGATATCTGCAGTTTATTCACTAAAATAGGTAAGACACATAGTTATTAAACATGATCTTCTTCAAAAGGAGACCTGTTCAGAAAACATTCACGTTTAAACAAAACAAAGTCTCCTTCTCCAGAATTTTTTTTAGGGGAGTCAGGATGGCCGAGCGGTTAGCGCTCGTGCCTCCCACCACTGTGGACCCGGGATCGAGTCCTGGGTT